>VYZP01077245.1:0-99165 GCA_013400635.1 Hypocryptadius cinnamomeus
AAACAATTGTGGAAAATTTTGCAAACGGAGCAAAAAAATAACCTTTCCTTTCTGAAGTGGAGACAGGTCAGCAAGCTGGGGCCATCGATCACTTAAGGTGAAGAGCTGTACCATAGCATGGGCATGCTTTCTTCCTTCTCAATACCTGCTGTGTGGACTGGAGTCAGTTTTGCATCCATAACACAGAGGAAAAAGCCAATTCCCTGGAAACCAAATTACCTCGTTCCAGTGGCACCTGGGCATGTGGCAGTGGGAACTTTTTAACTCTTTCCAAAATGAATCTGGTTTTAATTGGGTCCAAGATTCAAATCAAGACAAGGAAAATTCTGTTTCTTCTTAATCAGGTCTAATTGTTCATATTTCCTCCTTTGGTTTAGAGTAATTTCCCTCTTTGGAGCAGGAGTATCATATTTGGATACACACTGTAGGAAAGCTGTTTATTTTGCCTGTATTGTAACCCAGTGCCGACCACTTTCTCCAGCTGAACTAGCAGACATAATTAGAAAAACAAAATAAAATGAATGTATTTGATTTACCAGAAAAGAAAACATTTTAAAATTCTATTACTTTGTCATAAATATACAAGCATGATTTTCTGACCTTCTACTCTCTCTGTTCCCATCTGGAGTGTCAGATCACAGAATGAATGCATAAGAAATTCTGTGAAGAAAAATAAAAGTCTCTTTTAACCTCTCAGAACTCTAATTTTTTTTAAATACAGAAGGTTGGAAAGGGACTGAGCTTACTCTGTTGTTGAGGTGCCAGTATTTTACAATAGCTATTACCCATATTCCTCCCAAAAAAACCGTGACTAGAAATCCCAAATCTCATTCATACCCATAGGTAAAAAGATTTCAGGGTTTAAAAAGAATCATCTTGGTAGCATGGAAACAAATTTGCTAAGCTTTCTCAAAGGCTTTTATTATTTTTATCAGCTGCAGTTGCCTCAGGATCTCACCATGTGAGGTACTGTGTAAAAAACATGGGGCAGGTTTCTGCTAGAACAAAGTATGTTAGAGCAGCCTCCAAAAGGCAAAGTGTCAAAGGAGGAAAATAAGAGGGAAGCTGAGGCGTGGGGAAGGGTGGTTATGTGGTAATCACATATCCTCTGAACAGAGAGAGACATAGCTGTCCCAGGATTTTCCTGGGAAGCTGTGGGAAGCTGTGAGAAAGCTCAGAGAAAGAATTAAAGCAATTATTATCTCTCTTTCTGTAATGGTTTATAGATATGGTTCTCCAGAGAGTGCTATTCATAGTTCACCAATAGTGTGAGAGGTTTTTACTTTGAGACCAATCAAGTCTCACCTTAGCAAGTCACATTATAAAAGAACTGCTACTTTCATTAAATTGCCTTCTGATTCACCTTCTGAAGACTGGAGCCTTTCATTCCATCCCTGACTCAACAGCATCATGGTTAGATGACAAAACAGGAATCTTCAGCCAATAAGAATCTTCAGCCCTCACTCCAAGACCCCTGAGAAGCAAAACATGAGAGCATTCTTCCTCTGTCAGTCAACCAAGGCAAGACTGAGAAGCCCTGTGACAAATTTCCCTTGTCCACAAGGTCTGTTTGTCCATTGTTTTCTCTGTCAATTCAGGGATATCAGATCACTGGAATAACAGCCCTACTCCTTGTGGGGAGGCTGAAGGGGCCTCCCAACTTTTTCCTTGGTCAGAAAGACATCAAGCTGTACCTCAACAGGGCAGTTTACCGGACCAAGGCTGTCTCCAGTTAGTGGCCATGTGCTCATTTTCTGTCTCTGGCCTTGGCATCACCTGGGGATGTCTTCTCCACATCAGTTTTCCCACATAATTTTTCCACTGTTATTTAAGTACTTTCATGACTACTGATGAAAATTGTTCTGTAAGAAATACAGGTAACATTGTTCTTGAAAACATGATTTTAAAGTACTGAAAAGGGTTCAAAAATGGAGGATGATCTTGTGCAGGTGGAGAAATTAGGGATGAGGATTTCCCCAAGTTTATCTAGTGATATCTGTGTAAAATCAGGATAAAATACCATTTTCACTTCAACATAAGTTCACCTGGCAAAAAAAAAAATTAAAAATTTTTTAAAAATCTAGAGTTGACAGTATATTTGAATTACAGATTTTCATTCAGGCTTATCTTTATGAATAGGATAAGTTATTATTTTCCTTAATGGTTTAAAGTCAGCCAGTGGAGTAGCATTTTAGCATGCAAACATCTTCTGGAAAGCAATTGCTCCACAACCTCTGTTTCATATCATTTACACCTGAGAAACACATCCCATTATGTCAGGACAAAAGAACCCAAAACCACAGAGAAAAAGCTTAAAATGTAATACTAGTTCTGACATATATGCTGTTGTTCTTCCTAATTATTCTTCTACTTGCAAACATCGTTAGTTGCAAATGCCTCTTTCCCTGGAGTACAGAGCAGAGAAGCAAGTCTGTTTTGAACAAAAACAAAAATACCCCAACAGCCACTATGTAAGAATGATGATTTTTCTTTGGATTCTATCTGCATGTATTGGCAGCATTCCCATAATAACTTTTTTTTTTTAATTACCCCAATTTTCCTTTGGGAAAACAATACACCTGAATGGGCCTTAGTGCATTAATGAGATTGGAGGTAATTCTTCCTACATTCCTATCAGATAGAGAGACTGTGGGAAAGATAAGCAAGTGCAGCTCTGTTCCACAGTTTGAGACAATAATAGCTTGATTAAATTTAAAGTGCATTTCTTGTTTCTGTACCAGCTCAAATCTAAAGACATTATGTTAGGGAAGCAGACAGCCATCTCTGAATACAGTCTCCAGCTGTTAGGTTTGAACTTATCCTTATTTTCTTCTGGTGTCTTTCTTGACAGAATGACAGATTTTTTACCAAGAAGGAACCTGAAAATTGGGCTACAAGTTACAATTTTGGAAGCTTTCATTTCTGAAGAAAAAAAGGGTAACCAATCAGAGAAAACATCTGTTGACCTGGGGAGAGGTCACTAAACTTTTTGAGGACTGCTTCTAATTCAAATAGGTGAATGAGTGTGCAGTGGACAGAGCATTTACAATCTCTTCTTGAAATCACCTATGCTATTGAAATCCTGATGTAAAAGGCTTGAGGGCTTCTGTCCTTGGCTCTCCATTTACAGTAAATGAAGGTGCTGTTCTTTTTTCTTTAAAGAAAAGCATCATTAAACTGTTCTAACATCTTGAAGACCTTACTGCAATTCTTTCGTGCACTGAATTAATGGCAAATGAACATGGGCAATTATCAAGGAAAAAAGCTAGGATCATGCAGTGTAAGAGGCACTTTATTTCTTTGACAAGCATAGTTTATTTTTAATTTTTCCTTTTGCTTTACAGTACATTAATAAATGCTCTGGAGTGTATTTAGTATAAGTAATGAAATCTCAGTAATACAAGGCTTGACTACGAGCTTCTGATGCTTGCTGACAAAGAAGCAGGGACCTTGGGGGAGACTTTGTTCACAGACACTTCCGTGGAAATTAGCAGCTCGTACTTTAGTGAGGTTCTTCCCAAAGGGGGATGCTGCTCAGCTTACACGAACTCTGAATTTGGGAACCCTTTTCAAGCTACTTTACAGACTTCTTAGAAATTCAGCAGAGAAAGAGGCTGACTCATCTTCATCCCACCCTGAAAGAGGACGTCAGACTGCAGAGGCAGCAGAAACTGTCTCCATCCAACCTGATTATAGATAGAGCTAAAACACCAGCCTGTGTAGCATTAGCATTAGTGACAGTCAGTGCCCATCAAGCCCTGATTACAATGACAGCAGCAAAATCCCCACACCTTTCCTGCTGGGACCCCAGCACTGCAAACATGCTGTTAGAGCTGGGGAGAGGCTCCAGGGCTACCCAGCCCCAGCAGCTGGGATATCACTATTTGAGGTGATCTCTAGGAAGAAATCTCCAGGATTTCAGCAGGATTTCACTGGCTTTCACATGGCACACCATACCACACTCCTGCAGTCACTGCTGGCTGGACATGCCAAGTGTTTTCAAACCACTACAGCTCAAAACAGAACCTCCCCAGTGCAGGAGGAGGAGAGGGAGAGGACTGTCCCAAGCAGGGGAAACACACTATGTTGGCAGTACTTCTCAGAGCCCATCTATGCAATATCACATCAATTTGTCTTCCTTCAACAATAATCATGGGATGCATCAGGGTGGGATGAAGGAAGAGGACTGCAGTAATAGAAGGAAAATGAAAAGGAGATGGAGAACAAGTGTGAGAATAATTCTACAGGTGAATTTCTAGTTACAAGGGAGATAAATTACAGCCTTCTACTTAATGCAGACAGCAAGACTGAAGTCAAAATGGAAACTGAAGCTGGATAGAGACAGCAATAGGCACAGCAGCCTCCTTATCTTCAAGCTGACATGATTCGATTTCCCCCAGTGTGATGGAGTTGGACACATCTGTGCAGGGGATGGATGCAGCTGCAGCTTAGCTGCCATTCCTTCAGCTGCACAACTCGCTCTGCATCCCCTGCTTTCAGCTCCTCTTTGACCAGTTAGTTCTTGTGCTGAGTCAGACTCATATTTCAGAGTGGAAGGGCCTGGTTTAAAAACCTTCAGGTTACGTTTTCTGATCTGTGGGAATATATTTAATTATAACCCTATCTACTGATGGCTGGTGTTGCTACAGCACCTGGCATGTTAAGGTTGTCATCCATGAGTAGAAATCACCATGTGCCAGCAGCAGTAGTAACAGTACAGTATAAAAATTCTGGTATGAGGTTCTGAAGAACTCAAAGGAACAATGCAGTTGATGGCATACATTTCTACTAAAATACCTTCTGCTAACCTCTCAGAGAGAAATGCAGAGGCTTTCTGACACATTTCTTCATTCCCTGTTCACAAGTCTCTGAAGGCTATAGCACAGTCAAATATTTAACTAAGGAATATCCATCCCCCATCTCTCTCACCAACAGATACAGCCTAATTTCCTGAACTGCATAAACATTCCTCACTAATACAGTTAATATCAGTCACAAGAAAAAGCAGCCACTCCAGACAAACTTGGGGAAAAGACTTTCCTATACTTCTAATTTTCCAGTGTAGCAAAGTACCTCTGTTTGGAAAAATAAATAATAAAATAAAATAAAGAAGCCCTCTTAACTGCGGGATGGTTCAGAGCAATCACATTAGAAAATCATTTTCCATCTCTGGCAGCTGCCAGCTTTCTACCAGCCAAAAAAATGGGAGATGCAGAATTACTTCCATAATGTCTGCTGTTACATTCTTTCAGCCCAACATTTCTCATACCTGAAAGTCTCCTCTGTTCTTAATTTGTTTCACTGAGGCATGGACCTGACTAATCCCTCTAGCAAGTGTTGTGGCATTGAACAGACTGCAGTTTGGGGAGGCAAGGAGATGGCAGGGAGAAGAGGTACTTCACCTTCAGATTTTGGAGAGAAAATGTGCATGTGAAACAACAAATTTACATGACACTTTGTTGTGCAATACTGCCTATTTAATTCCAACTTTTAACACAATTTACAACACATTTATAGGAGGCAGTGTTTTTTCTTACTTTTGACTTTGAGGTAACTATGTTTAATGTGTAAAGGTGTTTATTGACCTTCATATAACTTCTAGCAATAAACTTATAGCAAAAGAACCTGGAATAAAGATGAGTACAAAAAAGTCAAATGCAGACTAAGGGACAACTTCTTTCTGGAAGGATATAACACCCAGGGGCCAGATTCACACAATCTCTGGGACCAAAAGGGCCAAAGTGTGCTCATCTCCCTAAATCCTGCTTGTGTCACTGTAGCAGCCCTAAGGGGACTTCTAAATGCTGATAAATAGTAGGTTTGTATTTCCCTCATGGAAAGAAAATCAAACCACAAAGCTCCCAATTTCCTCTTCCCTAAACACACCTCTCTCCAAAGTGCAGCTGTGGAGGAAGAAGTGGCACTTCAACAGATGCAAGGTTCTGAGACACTCTGCACTAATTAAAATAGCCCTGAGGGGCTGTTATGTCTGCAGCCACTCATGCCAATAATGCCTCTCTCCTTCCCAAACAGCTCCACTCCCAGCACAGCCCTTTCTGTCACACACACAGCATAAACAAGCTCCTCCAGCTTTTACCTTCCTGTCCTTGGACCACAAACCACTTTTAAAGTCTCAGATTGTACTGTGCAGAGACATGTTTAGGAGGATTAAATACAAAGCATAGTTTTCCACAATAAAGCACATCTAGGCACACCCAGAACCAGACCCAGAGGCACGTGAAGCACTGTGCTGGAGAGATGCAGTGATGTTGGGTGACTTCCAAACCAAGCACCAGCTGAGCACAGGTTACACACAGGTCCCTGACACTGAAATTCAACAGCAGTAAAACCAGTCTGCTTGAACTGAACCTTGAATCCTGTGTCCCACAGCTATAATCCTGAGGGGCTTTGGAAAGAGAAGAAGATGCTGTGATGAGCATTTCCCAGTCCCAGGCACAGATAACCACACTGCAGCAATCTTGACAGAGCCACTGCTCCACGTGTCCTACAACTTTTCTCATCAGGGTTTGGCTTTTGGGGAGCTTCCATAAGACACCACTCATGGTGACATACAATTAGCTCTAAAGCTCTATCCCAGGCCTCCACCCTGCTGGAAAAACAAGGAGCCCAGCATGGTACTGGTTGAATGATACTTGCTGACTCTCATATTCAGTGAATTCTAGTGTCAGGGTGAGAAATTTGGTAGATTCCCAGTGGACTAACAATGTGTCCAGCATCAATATGGTTTTAAACACTGATGTGTCTTTCTGAATAACAATTCATCAAACATGTTTAGTTTTGCTTGGTTTTTTGTTTGTTTGTTTTGTTTTTAGTGTTTAACCCACCCTCTATGTGGTTTTAAAAGCAAGCAAGTAACTGAATAAAATGCTGAGGCCTTCCAATCTGATTAAATTTCAATTCAGAAACAAAAGAGTGAAGGTTGTGTTTAGGCCATAGAGTTAAGCTTAAAAGCTTTGCATAAATGCAGAAGCACAGTATCACATCCCTATTTTATATAGCACTATATTGCCAAAGAACATTTTTATCATAGTGTGGTCTGTTGCTGATATTTATTTGATAAAAAAACCTGCATGCCTTCATGATTTGAAGGAAACAGTGCTAGGAAGGGGTCCTACCCTCACTTGCATCAACCATTTTCTTACATTTATCTCTTCAGGTGTTTTTCTCAGGTCCTACCTCAGACAGCAAAGAAAATCATGTCTGAATAAATCCCCTGCAGTTCATAACTTAGGAATACATTATGTGTTCATAACTTAGTAATACATTACCCCCAGTAAGAGGATTCCTGTGTAACCTGATTGCTCTTGGCATCATTTGAGCAAAAGGTCAAGGATTAAGCATTCCAGATCTCAGACTTTCTGCATTCTAATTCTGCCATTGATTTATTTTACATCACAATCTCATTTCTGTGCCTCAAAGACAAGATTTTCCTGGCTAAATCTATTCTGAAGCCTTCTGCAGTTTCCTCATTCCAGGGAACTATGTACATAGACATAAGCATATGTATAAATATATACACGTGTCTGCAACAAGTTCATCACTCAAAGATAAGTTTTCATGGTAGACCTTGCTATCATGCTTGGTTCAGCTCACTGTGCAAAAAGTGGCCTGTGCTGTCTCTAGAGAAGGCCTGGATTTACAGAATTTTAACACCAGCCACTGAATCACACTGAGCATAAAATTCCTATAAACTAAGATGTTGCAATAATAAACAGGGTATCTTATACAACTGTGGTTTTTCTGCCTGGTTTTCACAGATTTTCCTGGAGGGTTGTCTGACCATTTTTCCTATACAAATATGTGGATGCAGGTATCCAAGAGCCCTTTAAATTCCTCAAATTCCTGAGCAAGGCCAGGTGCTTAAGCATTTGAATGACCTCCAGTGGAGGTGATTAAATTTTCTGAAGGAAAATGTACCTTGTCTGCCAAGTAAAGAGACAATATGAATGGAAAGTTGACACCAAAACATCCTGGCATCCAGGCTCCTTGGTTGCCATGATACCTGACTGATAATACTGTCATTTTCCCTCTTTAAATCTCAGGCTTGCTGCTCACCTTCATCAGCACCAGTATCATTTTCGTTTTCTTCATTTCTCTTAGGAAACCACTTCAGCATTTATCACATCTTTCACTGCACATGGTTGTAGACCTTGAAAATCCTGCTGTACCCTGAGGATCTAAATGTGCTTTGAGCAATGCAGTGCAATTCAGCCTGAAAGGCAGGTAAAAATTATAGGCACCAGGAATATATGGAACACTAGCATTTTGCATGTGAACTGGCATGCTCCCTCAATCAAAGAATGATCATTTATTACCATAATCTTACTGCCTACCCTGCAACAACCAAGGGTATAACACAATCTGTTTCAAAGAGCTAAACCACAGGAACTGTTTTATTGTGCATGAAAAGTCTAAATCAGTGATGTGAATGAAATCTAAATTTTTAGGGGGTTTTCCATAGTTATATTTTTAAAAATTAAACATTTCAAAGTTAATTAAATTGTATTGAGAAACTGAGGCTGCTAGTATACAGTTTCTAAAGTCTTAATATAAAAATGTATGATGTTCAAGTGAAATGTTTTCATAAAGATCAGTACCAAATGACAACATGGCAGAGAAGAAGGGAGGAAATGAGTGGGTATTTCCAAATGTGTGTAATTCCCTAGTGTACTGAAGACAGAGAAGCAAGATGAATGTTTCACATCAAGAGCTAGAAGAGGGAAGATGCCTGTCACAAAGTAATGGGATGGTCAGGGAGACCCTCAATAAGTGACTCACTGGGCAATTTAGAGCTTGGGAGACCATGTTTGGTCAGAAGCAACAGTGGCTTTTCCTGCAATGGGCATAGGTAATAGCCAGCACGAGCCTTGGGCAGCACAGAAAAGGTGGCAGCGAACAGAGCTGCACTCAGGCTCAAACCACCTACAGTGCCGGCCCTGGGAGCCCTGAGACTTGTCTGCAGTAGTCCCCAAAACGGTGATTGACAAGAATCAATGCTTGTTTGGCTGCTGGATAATAGGGAAGATGGAATAAAGTATTTAAGCACACCTCTGAAGCCTTTTATGCACGATTGCAGCTCCAAGCCCTCCTGCTCTGACAGCCTCGGCCCTGCATCACTCCTGCCCTACCCTCACAGCATGTCGGACTGCACTAAAGCCCAAAGTCAGGAGGACACCAAGACCTCTGGAGAGCTGTAAGTGTGCCAGTCACAGCAGTGAACTTCAAGCACAGAATCAGTGAGGAGCTCTCAGGAGCTCCTGCCAGACCTTCACCCCAGCACCTGCTCCCTCCCTCCCTCTGTGTGGGCAGGGCTGGCAGAGCTGAGCTGCCACAAGATGAAATGGTGCATGAGCTCCATGTCTGGGCACCAGCAGAGTGGTCATGCTGCACAATGAGGGCTCCAGCTGAGTCAGGGGAAAAATTCATCTCCCACACAGGTGAGAATGAAGGAATATGAGCTGCAGCCAAAAATATCCTGCATAACTCCCCATTCCAGAGCTCTTTCATACCAGATGCACTAACCCCCCTACTCATTTCCTCTTTCTGGTTTTTTTTTCTTACCCAATCAACACCTCATTAACCATCTCCCCACAGTGCCTGTAGCCTCAGCCATATTTAGCCCCTCATTACATGACACATAGCTTGGTAATCATCACTGCAGGGGGATCTGCAGATGTTCTGCAGAAAAACACAGTTCCTCCAGCCATCACCCTGAGCTCTCCTGGAGATTATCTCTTTGTTATTATTTTGCACATTTTCAAACGGCCAATAGGCAACATAATCCATTTATGATTGTATTTCCTTGATAACAGAAGTGCAGCCACCTCTGCTACAAGAGGGAAGAGTCTATGGCTGGGGCTGCTGGAGCATCTTTTCATTTCTCAGAAATCATGTTTCCCAGTTTTGCCTCATCTATTTATATTAGTGCTAAAGGCACAGGTTCATGGTCCTTCCCTTAGTTACTACCAGAGCATCTAAAAACTGTCTTTCAGGAGCACAGAATTGAGCAGCCCTGCAGGTTGAAGACAGGGGTGATATGGACCATTGGAACAGAAGCCTGGGGAGGAAATAGGACAAGCTGTGGAGAATTTCTTTGGCTAAAGTGGGTCAAAAGTGTTCACCATCTAATTTTTTAAAAAAACCCAAAAGTCGGGTTGTAGCTCCCAAACCAAACATCCTGAAATCTGTGCCAGCTGTTTGCTTGGGATCTGTTTATTTATCACCTCACATGTATGGCAATCTGAAAGTAAAGACTGCTTCATGGTCAGATCAGCAGGGAGATGCTTCAGTTTCCCAGGAAAACCCAGGCCTACATATATGCAGCATTGACACTCCTATGAACTGTTTTCAGGGAGGGGTTCCCTGGAGAAAAGTCGGGCATAAAGCCATTTATCTGTGTCATGTACGCCTAAAGAGACAGTAAAACAGAGTATGACACAAAGATGGTTCTCTACTTCCAGATTGAATTTGAGGACCTTGCCTCTGCATACACGACAAGAAACCATCATACCTTCCCAGTCCAATTCTCCCCACCAAATTACTGAGCTCTGGGCCTCCACAGGTTTGTCTCATACAAGCATAACCATGTCCAGAGGGGAATACAAGATCTGTCTTATTCTATTTCTCCTGTCTCTGTATAGCAACTGTTTTCTGAGACAATGAATCAAAGTGAAAAAAAAAAAAACACAAACTGAAAAAAAGATAAAATAATAGCTATATAAGGAAGAAAGGAAAACAAGGACAATAGTCAATGGATCATTATTGAATCAACAGAAAAATTACTGTATGTTACAGCCACAGAGTTGTTACATTACACAATTGATTCTTCACATTCTTAGATTCACAATAAATCAAAACATGATGCTATAGCCACCTGAAAAAAACATCATTAGGACAGATACTGGTGTAAATACATGTGGAACAGCCAATTCACACCAGCGAATTTGCTTTACAATGGTGAGCATCATAGGGTTAAAGAATATCCTTGAAAATGCCAAGCAGGGATTACCCAGTACCAAACATTTCTGCCCTGCCCTCACAGACGGAGCAACTAACCTGAGAGTCAATTGCCATGACTCCAGCAACTCATGATTAATGTATGTGGTATGAAATATTCAGGAGAATATGGGTTAATAATGCCAGTACAAACCAGGAGAGACAGCCTTGCATTCATCATTTGCTAATGTTCAGCCTTGAGCCAGGCCAGAGTGGGAGACACAAGATAAATGACAAAGAGCCAGACAGGTTCATAGTTAAAAATATGATAACTTACCACAGTCTTCCACTGGTACTGTGCTGGAAAGGAGGGAAGATGATTTATTGACATTATCTTGGTTTATTTTTGTTTAAAAGCTTGGCAATGGAGAGTGAATTGATACTGAAAAAGTCTGTGCAGGGTCCTGGTAGGAGACTTGACATATCTTTCTAAAATAGTAAACGTCCCTGTGCAGTCTTTCAAACAAAATGGAGAGCAAGGAGGGAAATGTTCTTTTTCTGAACCTTTCACCACTATGGGGTACATGCCAGCAGAGGGAAGTGAAAACCAGTGAAAGAGGTTGGTGTGAGAGCCCTCTAAAGTTGAATCTTTCTTCAGTATGCCAAGAAGGAGGTGTTGCAATCATGGCATCCTTGACTTTTGCAATCCCTGTCAATTGTCAAGGTGGCATATGTGTTTCCCCAGCATCCAGAGGGAGCTCATATTTGACTGAAGGAAATTTGAAGGAAAATTAAAGGACTAATTGGCATCAGGCAGAACCACCCACCAGCAGAAAGAGTTACAGTTCATTTTTGCCTCTCTTGGGGTGAACTCTTGGTTTTCTTTAAAGTAGTCCAGCTAAGCTTTTTGACTCCAGACAACTTCAAAAAATAACACAGGTTGTATGTCACAGCTGAGACTGCCACAATACACAGAGTATCATCATACAAGTCCAGAAGGCTTCAACCTATACACAGTAACACCAAACCACTTCAGAAGGCTTCAGGTGTCTGCCCATACACAGTAACACCACATCGCTTCAGAAGGCTGCAAGCATCTGCCCTTCTTGTTCTTCAGCCCAACCTTTTATCCCCTCCTGTTCATGCACTGCACCTGTGCGCCCTCTGTTCCCTTTGGTGGTTGCTCAGTGCCCCTGGGCACTCCATGGCTCATTGCTGTCAGTGCTGCTCACCTGCTGCTCACAGCTGTGAAACTCATTGGGGATGAGGCTGGGCCAGCCCCACTCCCAGTCACCACAAACTGTGTGCCTACAGTTGAATAGAGCCTCTTGTAAAAGGGCTCAAGCAATAAACAATAAACATTCATGAGTGAAAACGCTGAGAAATGCCTAAGTAACTTAAGCAGAGTATTAGGAGACAGCCTGAGATGGAAAAACTTCCTTTGGCTCAGTACTTTCTTCTTGGTAAGCCATCTGCCAGTGCCTGGTGCTGGGTGCAAGAACAGGCTAGGAAGGCAAGTCAGAACCAAGAGACACATCATTGGGAAAGAGGATGTAATACATTCTTTAAGACACAGTATGTGTTGATATAGAGTAACACCAAAACCCATTTTCTGAAGTTGAAGCCTTTTGGGTATTTTATAGTTATTATTTTTTTAGAAAATAAAAAAATATCTGAGTTAAGCCCCTCAATTTATCTTGTTCTGTTCAAATACAGCAAAAGATTTATGCAGATTCGTTATTTTCTCTAGGAGTGTCATCTGGCTTTGCTTTTTATTAAATATTAATACATTCGTCCAGGGGAAAAATTAAATTCCTTCCTTAGCAAATCCTCCGGAAGTAGAAAGTTAAACTGGAGGAATTAGAGTCAGTATTGTCTTCTGGGGAATCTCATCAGAGCAGATTCTTTTCCTGGTCTAGCTTTCATTGCATAAAAGCTTTTCTGTACTTTTCACAGCCACAGAAAGAAACAGAGGAAGCAGTACGGGGAGTCCAGGCACTGACCATGGAATGGAGCTCACAGCTAATCCTCTCTGCACTAAGAGGAGGGGAGGAAGGAGGTCAAGATGCAATTTTGTAGTCACTTGCTCTGTCATTTCAATTTGAGTGATAACCTGGAACTTCCTGCTTTGGAAAATGTGGGAAGATCACATTACTCCCTGTCTCACTTTGTCTCCCCCACACACATGCACCTCTTTCACAGCCAGCTGGCCATTTTCTGGACCAAAAATTAGTTCAGTGAGGTCTCCATGTGGATGATCTCCCTGCTTTGTCTGTCACTTATCACCACAACAGTGTCTATATTGCCACCATAACCTCCACAGCTCATACCTGACCTTTCTCATTGTTCTGATGAGAGGGGCAGAAAAAAAATAAAAATGCAATAAAAGACATATCTTCTTGTGCCTTTCTTGCACACTGGATGCATTCTTTTCTATTCTCAAGTGCTTTCCACATTAGAAATTCTGTATTGTTGTGATCTACAAAAAAATCCATTTTCAGCACTTGTGATGTGACTCTATTTCAGTTCCTCTTCCTGTTAAGCTCACAGATTTTGTCCCCTTTCTTTTTGCCATTTTTGCAACAAAAGGAACTCTCTGTGTTATATTAAAGAAAGATCTTCCTAGGGAACCATTCAATTGACTTACTTAAAGACTCAGGTTGTGAGTGCTGCATGTAGAGGCCCTTCAAAATATACTGACACTAATATTTTGAAAGAGTTTCCTGTCTCCCACTGGTTCTGATCAGGGAATCTGGACAATGTAAGGTCTTTGATATTTTCCCTCTTCCCCTTGTAAACAGTTAATAGGGAACAGGGCTCAGGTGTGCAAACTGCAGTAAGCACTAAACAAAAAAGAAGGCACAAGCCTGAATTCAAATATCACCAATATCTGGAGAGGACTGGAACAGAACCCAACTGCAACAAGAATTGTCTCTTGCTTTGATTGCCAGGAAACACATGAGTTTTGGGCCTGTTCATAACTTCAGGCACTAAAGTATCCATCTTTGTTCCATTTTGTTTCCCCAGCACAATAAAATGACTCTCTGTTACTGGTGTAGAAATCAGATGGCTCATGAGGACTAAAAGAAACACGGCTTTGGGCTCAGCTCAAATTGCCGTTTTTGTACGTAACTGCAACTGCACTGATTCCCCTCCACTGGCAGCGGAAGGTTCTCATCAGCAGTGTGAATGTGCCCTGTCTGTTGAAGGTCTCAGTTCTGGAAGTCGATTCTCTTGGCTGGTGGATGAATGTGCTCTCCTGAGCTCTGGCTGCCAAGCCAACAGCCCTGGCCCTTGCCCCAGCAGGAAACCCCGAGGCAGGCAAGGCAGTGCCCCTTCTCCTTCTCAAGGCACCATTGCACAGGGTCACCTTTGGCTGTAGTCAGCAACAAGTAAAATAAGACTTCCTCTTGCTCTAAAGAGAGTGCAGATGCTGTATCCAGGAATGTGAGTGTGTGTGTCTGTGTTTTAATATCAAAAAGAAATTAAAATAATGATGCAAAGCTAATTGAAAATTCGCTACAGAACAATTTGATTGTTCTGGGAAAACATCTCCCATTTTTAATCATGGTAATTAATTTCAAAGATTAAGAGGATTCATAGACGAAAATAAAGCATTAAGATTAGAAGAAGGATATGCACTTTACTGGGCATTTGGGTATTAATAGGATTTTTTTTGTATTAATTTTAAAAGCACAGATGATGAAGATATAAAAATAATACCTAATATTTTTATACTGTAGTGCTTTTCATTTTCAAAGCATTTTACAAACATTACCTCTCTTGCAGAAGACTTGAGAAGAAATGGATTTCACTTTATAAATGAAAATGTTTCAGTTGATTCCATATTACACTGCAAACAAAAGACATCTATGCCATTCATGTCAAGTTACTGGTAAGTATTAAACTGGAGACAGATGTACATCAAGGAAAGTTACTATTGAAAAAGAAAAATCTAGCTAATTGAAACTATAAAAATAAATGCTTAAAGAAAGGAAGATAAGTATTCACACATCTTCATGGGTCAGGCAAGGTGAAATTCATTCCTCTTCACAAAGGTTTGAGTGGAATGCAATTGGTGCACAGATCCTATCTGGCCTTTTGATTAATTTCACCTGAGTCTCCAAATAAAGGGATGCATATTACCCACTGCACAGCTCATTGCAAAACTAACCCAATCTCCCTCCTTGGCTCCTCTCAGCCCAGCCATGAATGTGCCCAACCCAAACCATTCTTCCCTGTTAAAATGGGCACCACTTCAAGAACAGCTAAGCTGCTGTTCAGTGTCCTAATGCCACAATTTGGTAACCTCCATTTAAGGTCCGCCCCAAATATTTTCATTCTTGGCTATGACTTGTAATAAAGGTCATTGTCAGACTGCCTCTTGTGCTGTTCTTAAATCATCCTGCAGACCTGTCCCCATCACACCTTAGCAACACTGGGCTCACCTTCCCATGTTGTTATCATGATGTAACACCAGGTTCCTGATTTTTTGTGAATATAACGATGAAGCCAAGATGCTGTCCTCCACCTGCCCCTTTCATTTGTTTGTGAGTTCCTCGACACCTAAACTCCTTAACCCATGAGAGGTGGTGCTGACCATAGTATCACTTTGCTCATCATCTTTGACTTCAAAGTATCTCTTTCTCTAACCCAGCCTCGAGCTCATTCTGGAACTCCCCACTGAAGCAGCTCCTGTTGGTCACCCTGGAAAGCTCATGCTCAGGTTGAGGATTGCACTCCAGTACAATGAAACAATCTATGTGTACCCTCCAAACACAGATTGCATGCCAAGCATCCTGTGATGACTACAAAGCTCTTGGGGGCTCTGTCTGGGCAGTGCCCAAGCCCTGACCTGGGTCAGGCACTGAGGTCCCTCAGAGCAGCACACTGACAGTGTCACACCCCATGCAGCCTCGGGCTCCTGCAGTGCCACCTGGTTCACAGCCACCAGCCCAGGAGAACAGCTGTGAAAACAGCATCTTGCTAACTGTAGGAACACACAGATTAAATAGCCAACAGGAAAACAAAACACACCCAAGCCCTTTAATTGCTTCAGTTTCTAATGCACAAGGAAGAAAAGGGGAGAGAGAGGCAGAACTCTGATCTGCTTACTTACAGATATGGATACATTCACCTTATTGCCTGGACTGGTCTCTGCTTTCTAAAATCTCTCCTTATTAGGAACTCCAGCAAATTACCACTGAAGAGCTCTTATCTACACTGTGTTAAAAGAAGTGAGCAAAAGACTGATTCAGACTTGATGGAGAATAAGTGTCTTGCAGCTCTGCCTGAGTGCATGAGTGGAAGGCAGGTTCAAACAGGCTGGAATAATTATAATGAGTTGTTTGCTGTTCTGCTTGGCTGGAAGGTGTTTGTTGTCATGCTTTTTTAATTACTAAGTCCTTCGGTAGCACAATTTTCTTTCACTTGATCATTACAGCCACCTATGACATTTAGAAAGAAATAATTTGTGTAAGATATGGTGACTACAGGAAGAATTACTATCTAGTGAGCAGAATACTATGCCATGGAAAAAGAAAAATTCAAAAGGGGTTGCATCTATGAGACATGAATATAACCTTTATTTGGAACAGTTAAAGCCCTCAAGCACCTGAAAGTTAACTACAGGCACAATGAAGTAACTCTAATTTCATCAAATTTGCCATATGCAAAGACAGCACACAGCCCAAACCAGTATTCCAACTACCTGCTGCTTTAAAAGGTAGTATAATCAATTGCTCTGAAAATGGTAACGTGCCAAACAAGCAAGAAGGGAGTATCTGAATGGGGAGACTGTGGAAAATGGAGATTTGGAACCATTTAAAAAACATTCGACAATAAAACCTAAAAGCTGCACTCCTACTATCTGAAAGTTTACTGACAAAAAAACTACTTGTCTTAACAGAAAAGTGAGAGCACCTGAAAGGTATAGGAGTATTCATCCACTTAAATCACATATACATACCCACTCAGAGGTAGTGTGGATTGTAGATATATTGTATATACATAGGTACTTCCTGGACCAGAAAAACAGTAATAATAATAAACATGTAGTTCAGATTTATTTAAGAAAACCGCTAAGAGAAGGAAAATAAATTGTAGCAACAGTTCATGATGTTTACTACCCTCTTCTGTGACGCAAAGAAGCTTTTGAGGGTTTTGGTCTAATATTTCTGAAAGGTCTTAAGCTTGTCATGGGATGCTGACAAACATTTTCTGAGTATGTTAGGCTGGAGACCAAGGATGTTTGCTCTTGTGGGTGCTTCTGATTTCAGTCTTTGCTACACTTTCCTGAGATTGAAGGGAACTGGGATGAATGATCAGATTGCTCTCCCTAGCTCTGTCTAGCCCAGCAAAAGGAGCCCTAACCCAAGTGTTAACTCATTATTACAGGACAGCACTGTCACAAATGGTCCTGGAAGAGCAGAACTGTTCGATGTATACATTTCCTAATGTTCAGGGCACAGAATCAGGGACATCTTTCTAATCTAATATTAATGTTCCAGGATATTAAACAACAGCTATTTAAAGTTCAGCCTTTTCAAATCAATAAGAACTGATCACTTATACTCAAGAGTTTTAACTCTGAATAAGAAATGTACCCTAAGATGTGACAGTAAGTGCAGAGCATCAAGATGCAGGAGCAGAGCCAGGAGTGATGATTCAGCCTTGGCCACAGCACAGAGCCCAAATTCTGACAGCCTGGAGAGGGGTCACAAGTACCACCAGGGTCAGGGCAAATCCCCTGTTCTGTGAAAGACCCAAGGGAGCAATGTTTCCTTCTTCAGAAAGCTCAGGCCTGACTTGATTTTTGTTGACAAGGGCAAGTTTTCTCGCTCTGCGTGTTATCTGTCTAATATTTACATCTCTCAGCCCAGCTGATCCCAGAGGCACTGCAAGCACCAGAAGCCAATTCGTGCGAGCTGCACAAGAGTCAAAGGTGATCATCCCCAGGGCTGAGACCCCCCTGCCTCCAGCCAGCCCCAGGGAGCACCCGAGATGCCTGCCAGGGAGCAGGGACCTCACAGCACTTGAGTTGCCTTTCTCCTGCATAGCCCCTCAGCATTTACCATGGGTGAGCTCTTCAGACACTCTGCTCAGCTGCGTGCCTCCCTGGAGAACGTGAAAGCTCGATATCCTCATCCTCTCTGAAATCTGGCTGAGACAAACTTAAGCAATCAGGACAGATCTGCTTTTGGAAACAAGACAAAAATGGTGTAGGAACTAAATGAGAACATTGTCTCCTTTAGAGAAGGATTTTATTTTGTTGATGACATTTTTATTCCGGGACAACAGAAGGGGATAACCTAAATCTCACACTCCCATAATGATGTTTGCTATAGAGTCTGCAGTGAGTCAGGATGGCATCTGCCATTACACTGAATGGGCTACAAACAAGTCTTGCTTTCCTTATACATATTACTTGTATGGGGAGAACAGGGAGAGAAATTGGCTTTTTATTAGACCCACTTATTGTGCTGAAGAACAGCAAACATGCCTTGTGGGGGAGAAGGTCAAAACCTTCTCTGCTCCTCCACTCATATCAGCTAGGTTACCAGAAGTTAAGGCCTGCCCTTGCCATCCTTGTCATGGTTACAGTACTTCCATAAGTCTGTTACAAATATCAATATCAGCATATTGATATACCCTGTAAGCCTGACATAGATTAAAAGGGAGGCAAGTCACAAGACTAAAGTGGGCTTAAAGGAAAAGCTATACCCACATCTGTTACAAAATGTGAAAGATGAGTTCACTTCATGCCAGCTAGAAAAAAATCTTAGCAGCACACTGACTACATTATTTCACTTCTACAAACACAAAATAAATAGATAGTGAAGATGCATTGAAAACTGAGTAACTGCGGAGCAAAGCTATAAGAATCTTCAACACTATACACAAAACCTGTTGAACTTTTAACCCCAGAAAACTCAGTCCCATCATAGTCTAAATTTTTGGGAGAAAAAAATTTTGAAATAATTGTATTTAAAGATAAGGAAAATGTTTGGTTAGGCCAAGTCACTCTAAAACTCTGCATCTGTCTGAGTGATCAGAGTGAGCCCCATCACTTTTTCATCATTCATTTCAGGTTATTTGCCCTCATTGGACTACAAGCCCCATGAGGCACTGAGATGCAGATTGGCACAACTTGAGCATGGGCTTACAGCACAAAATATGGTGCCAGCACAGGCAGGGAGACTACCAATAACCAAATCCCAGTGTGCACTCAAACAAATTCTGTCAGTGACAGTCAAAACATTGTAGAATAAAATGTATGGAAACAATGCAGCTCAGCATTTATAGATCAATAGATGTTTGTTTTCCAAAAGTTTTGGTCTTTAATTTTTCATCTCAATTTGTGATTAAAACAAGTGTCTAAATATCAGAATTCCTCAAGGGAAATTCCATTTTTCAATCTTCTTCAACAATCAGATCAAACTTTTCTTCCTCATCCACAGAAAGCTGTAGATATGTAGATGGATCAGAATTCATTCTTGTTGCTCAGCTAGAAATCTCATTACAAATGCAGAAGACTTCACAGATTTCCAGGCAATTTCCAGACTTCTCCTTTCCAACAAAGCTTGAACCCAATCCAGGTTAAAACTAGGTCTCAGATGCAGGAGGAGCAGAAGTTTCCATATTTCTTGGCTTTTTTTCCTCTTGCAAATGTCACTGCAGAGGAGCTGCTGCAGGAAGAGGAATTGTCCTCAGGCACAGCCCAGGTGCCAAGGTCCCCAGCAAATCTGGATATTGCACTACAACCAGATCCATCCTGCTCTTTCTGCCTCCAGCTGGACTAAGGGCTGGTTTCCTCAGCAAACTCTCTGTGTTAGAGGAAAGCCTTCTACTTTAAAACCAGATTAGTTCTGCTTTACTGAACATCCAAAATTTATGATATTTAACATGCTGAAATTTTATTGCCTTTAACCATCATATTATAAGCATGTGAAGTTTCAGCAAAACTGAGGGAAAACTGTTTATTCTAAGAAATGCTTGGGTTGGCAATCCAATAAACTCTCTAACAAGTTGCAAATTTAAGCCACCACTGGACCACAACCAACAGTATAATTATCTCAGTGTGTACCTCAGCTTTTTATCACTGCACAAAGACCCTGTGACAAACAGGTGAGACCAGCCATCTGAGGGGCAGGACTGCAAGGCTGGTCCTCAAGAAATGAACCTTCAGTGATGCAGTCCTCTATTGCTTTCATTTTCCATTTCTGCCCTGCATTATTAATATTATTATTATTAATTGAGGTTTGTTTGTTGTAACAAGCAAACAGCCTGGAACAGCCCCTGTTCCCAAGGAGCAGGAGCAAGCAGATGAGGGGGGAGAGAAAAGCAAGGAGAGAAGATACATCTTACCCATCCTGACTTGGGGGACTGACTTGGTGGATCCCTTCACCTTGACACTGGTGTTTTCTTGGCTCTGCAGACAGACTATTCCCTCACAAAGACAGAGCTGAATCACTCACTCATTGCTCTGGGATCTTCATGGTTAGGGAACAGAGTACTTGACATGACTTTTGTGGCTGCATATTCACAATCATGACTTGCTAAGGGCAAGGTGCTGTAGAAGACATCTTGGAATTTTTCTCCAGCTCATGTTAAGATGTTCAAAAGTTTAGGGATGTGCAGTGAAATCTTGTTTTCTTCTCAACCATCTCTCAAAACAAGAATGTCGGTTTCTCATTTGGAAAAAATTCTAATTCTTATGGTGTCAGAAAATGATGTAGTTGCCCTGCATGCAATGCATGGTAAAAGATGAGAACAAACCCACAACTAAATTTTTCTACGTACAAAATTAATTCAAGCATTGACTGGAAACTATTATTTGCTCTAGCCTGCAAAGGTATCTGGATTAACTGCTTTTTATGTTTAACACCTTCCAGGGCTGTGCTGAGACATTCTTCATACCATATGTACAGGGAACATAAAAGACCTTCACTATCTTCCACCAGCTTTACACTAGATAAAATCCATTGGCTCTAATGAAGATGCTCCTTTTTTTATATCTGTGTAAGTAAAAAGAGAACCAGATCCTCTCAGTGAAAATGTCAGGTTGCTAATGGTGTTCATTTTTACTTAGAAATAATGAGGAGACATACCTGGCACAGAATTTCCCTGGCATAAGGAATAGTGCATAACAATGAGATTCATCTCGATGAGCATTTCAACCCATCCAGAGGATGTATTCCATCACCTTACACAGTAGATACAGAAAGGGGTGTCCATGAGGAATCCAATCCCATTTAGGTGTCTGTCCTGGGATGAGATAAATCTTCACTGGAAATATTTCTCCCTGGCTCCATTGAGTATAAAGGAAATCTTTTTTAGTAGTTGAGGATAGAAGACTAAATTGACATCAATCCCATCACTGGTCCCCACATTTGTTAAAGACCTGCAAAGCTGCAAATGCTCAGCTCCTTTATGAGACAGTGTTCCATTCAACATCCATAGTGAGCCCAGCCAGGGAGCCTGCACAGCATTCCTGCTAAGGAGGCAAGGAATAAGTTCTGTTCTTCTCTTCTCTGTTCTTCTCTTCTCTGTCAGAAGCACTCTATAAAGTCCCAACACCCACAGGTTTGTGAGCAATTTTTTTCATTAAAAATGAAAAATAAAATCAGAATATTCCTTTGGTTGATCCCAGACATCGTTTTTCTTCACAAGCTGTCTACTGAAGTACAATATTTTGTTTACCAAGATAATGAATAATTTGTTTCGTGTTATTTGTTTTATTTTTATTAGGTTTTAAGTTAAACACAGCCAGGATTATTTCCATCAAATAGAAAATTTGATGCCTTCTGTGCATAACAAAACAAACATCTTTGTTCCTCTTTTCCCCAAAACAATCCTGAACCAAATAGAAATAATTTGGTTTACATGAAGTTTCAGTTTTCAAAAAGAAAAATATTCATCCAAAGAGACTCAAAACATGAAGATCATTAACTAATTACAGCTTGTGATATCCACAGTGAAGTAGTAAGAGGACACTTTCCATGTTATTAAATTCTGGCCAGGATGAAATCAATGTACTTGCAAAGGTTGATGAAGGACCAGGTCTTTTGAACATGACCCTTACCGACATATTCAGAGGCATCAATTTTCTGAAAAGAGTGGATGCTTTCTTTTTAGCTTAATTAAGACCACTGTGTGTTGCCTAATGCCTAATGTGTTTAATAATGTTGCACTCTTGTGACATATGGTGAGAAAAGGGCTCTGAGTTCACAGAGATTGTGCAGCTTCATGTCACTGGCAGCAGCTACTCATTTGTTCACCAAATATTCTATGATGTTCTTAGAGGCATCTGGTCTTGGCTGTGTCTGACATGGAGGGACAAAGTGGTCCAGAAGAAGAGAAAAGTTACTTTCAGCCTGGAAATCTATGTGAGTGGTATTTTTCACATCAGAAGCAGCCCATCAGAAGGGCCTTTCATCATAAGGGAAAGTGGTTATCAGAAGAAAAGGGTCATGCAGTGCCACCACTCATCACCCCAGCTTACAGACATGTGCAGCCTCACAGGGAGCCTCTTTGCTGTTGAAGGGTAGGGCAACACACAAGCCACATTTCCAGGAAGATATAAATCATAAATCACAAATAGATGTCTAGCCTGTGGTTCTTTAGGCATCAGTATGCTGCCCTTCACACTGAGCAGGTGCTCACGTGTTTCTAAATTCTGACCAAATCTTAAAAGTCTTTAGGTTTGATCCCCCAAACTTCTGTCAGCTCATCTACTATCTAAATCTGCCAGCTCTTACCACACACTAGGAAGTTTACTTCTAGACTCAGGAAATCAAGACCTTAAATCAAATTTCTCTGAGCTGACTTTTTGCACGTTCCCTCTGTTATATGCTTGAATAATTTTATTGCTGAGGTCTGCACCATATAACTTGACCATTGAAGTGATGATGCAGAAGACAGAGGAAAAGATATACTGGGTTAATGAACCATGCCCACATCTATGCTTTCTGCAAAAAAACCCTTTCAAGTGTAAATTATTGCGGTTTCCTTTGTGCCATTCTATTTGTCAGAAGATCTCAGTCCTTCCAAATGTTTCACCACTGGGGTTGGATGGTGTAATGATGTCACAGGGAAAGTTTTGGAGTTCAAGATTTCAGGAGGTTCTGAACATTAGCAGATGTTGTTCCATTTTCCCTCAAAAATTTCTATGCCCAAAAACAGCTATTCTGATTTCTGTGCTGAATTAAAGATCAACATTTAATGAAAAAAAAAATAGAGTAAGCAACATTATATGCAGAGACAGTTCTATCCAGCCTGTCATGACCTTCACATGTTAAATTTATCCTAAAACCTATTTTCCAACTGACTGATTTGTACTTTGTTTATAAGATTGATAAGCAAAACCAAATTATTTTGTATATCATATTGGTCAACTATTTGTGTTTCTGATAATGATTGTTTTCTGTTTGTTTTTCTCCACGTACATGATCAAAGGCTATCAGAGAGAGAGCTTGGGGGTAGAAGAGGCATATCTTCATAAGTATTTTTAGCTCCAGCAGAAATATATGACATTGTGTTGAATATTTTTCATTTATTTAATGAGAAATCAGAAGGCATTGCCAGCCAGATGCTTTCCATTATGATCTGTGCTGCAAACACTTGAGTTTGCCAGCCTGAGAATTAGATCCTGCTACTTGAAGAATCCTACTAAGAAGTACAATAGTTTCTCCTGCCACAATGAACTTCTTTCAAGAACTGAATGTAAAAAGGTGTTTTGTCAAAGAAGTACACTGCAGTCAGAAAACTGGAGGACACAAATATTTCTGTGAAGCGTTTTACTGAATACAAGGTTGGATACTGAATATTTGGTTTGGATGAGAGGCTCAAAAGTGGGATACAGGGGAGGAAAGCATGTGCTATTGGTACCTCAAAATAATTGCTGTATGGGAGGCAGGGAGCAGCCCTGACTCTACCTACATCTCATTTCACTGCCCAAGCTGGAGAGGCAGGGGAAAAAATAATAAATATTTTTCCATTTATCTGGTGTTTCAAACAATTATTTGGGCACGAACTAGTCTCCATACAAGACTACCCACTCCCGGACAGCTCCACTACTCCTGCAAGTGAGGATGCCAGTGGAGTTGGTGATTTTGCAGCACACCCATGTTAGTGCCCATATAATAATACCAGACACATGTCTCTGCCAGCAGCTAATGGGTTTTTCAGTCATCACCATTCACATAGGTCAGTCAAACAACGTTGAACCAGATGCTCAGTGCTCTTTATTGCATTGCCACTCTCAAAGCCATCTACGCTTGACTGTTTGCCAATTTTTCTTTTAATAAAAAATCTCTTTCATTCTGTTTGTGCAGAAATCCATCACAGAAAAGAATATTATTTACAGTATACCCTGGCTACTGGCTATGGCCAAAAATATTGCTTAACAACAGGAGGAAAAGATCTGCCATTTTGGAGAAAGAGATACATCTAATGCCAGCCATATAATTACTGCTCTTTCCACCTCCAGTAAAATTTATAGGCAGTACTGTCATTTAGGGTTTCATGAGGATGGACTTTCATGCTTTATGGTGAGTACATTAATAGCTTCTAACTACTGAAATTTCTAATCATCTATATTGAAAAAAGAAATTTATTACCACACTATTACAGCAATTTTAATGTTCTACAAGCATATTATTTGCACATTTGAGTATAAGTCATCAGTGAGTCCTTTCTAAGAAGATTACTTTAATGTAACTAAGTAACGTGGTGATTCTGCAGACTGTGGGTGAACATCAGCTCTCTCGTAACAACCAGAAAAACTCCCGGAGGAGGGAGACTCTGGTGATGTTTTTGTCACGGAATCTGTTTTGGTTAATTTAGCAAGGATTGATCTGGTGATACTTGGATTAGGGTCACCAGGGAGCTACAGATTAAACCAATGGTTTACGGACAATGAAGGAGGGTTATGACTTCTGCAGAATGAAAACCAAACGGCTACATGTGGAGCCCGGCCTTTCCAGACCAAGTGTATGACATTTCTTCACAAAGGTAGTTTGGAGGAGGGAAAACAATCTTGTTGTCATTCTCGTTTACTGCAAAACTTCACCTGAATTGAGACATTTAGGAGCCTAATGCTGTTCTCCACCATGGCAGGAGAGCTGTGAGGTCTCCAGTCCAAACCACTGCAGAGGATGGGGCCAGCTCAGTGCTGGTTGCTCAGGGCTGTGTCTAGTCAAGGTTTGGGTATCTCTGAGCATGAAGAATTCACAGCTTCCGTGGAACCTTGTTCCCATGTTTGACCACTATCACTGGGGGAAATAAAATCTGAGTATCTCTCTACAACTTCTATTCCCAGTCTCTTCTCTCACACTAAGAGTCTGTCTCTGCCTTCCCTACTCCTGTCAGGCAGCTGAAGGTCTTCCCCAAGAGTGAGTTTCTCCCTGAGTTTGGCCTGGGAAACACTGTTTCCCTACTGTTTGCAGGAGTTCATAAGAGACTAGAGGAGAACCATTTATTTGGTTATTGCCTTGACTACTCTTCCCAAGCTGGGTGGGAAATCAGGTTGCAGTTGCCACAGCCTCCTTCCTTCAGGTGATGAACATCAGCAGATGAAAAACCTTGAGATTCCTTTTTTTGGAAAGCATCCTTTTGAGATGCTTTTTTCCTTCATTTCCTTTGAGTAAATGCCACCTCTCTGTAAAAATAACACACTGAGCTTCAGCAGTAATAGATTTCCAGGTGAGACTCTACATCAGCTGCTGTGCAGCACCCTGCCACTGCTGGCATCTAATTATACACCTGGGCACTTTCATCTGATTCCCATGTGTGGTGCAGCTGGAGACATCTCTGTCACTTCACACAGCTTTAAGGTTTCTGTGACATACTCAGAAAATGCTGCAGCAGGACCAGGGTCCCTCAGCACATGTAGAGGAATGTGGAGAAGGACAAGCACCCAGGGCTGGTGGATCCCCTGCAGATCCCCTCCTCTCCTTCTCACTCCACCAAGCCCTGCCAGCAGCTGCTGTGGCCTGTGGCTGGATGGAAGCAGAGATGTTGACAGATGCCACCACAACCAGGATCCCCAAGAAATTTCCCTCCTCCCCATCAGCACTTTCCAATTCCATATGCCTCCAGCTGCAGCAGAGGCACGCTGTACTGGGACACTGTTCAAACCACCAGGTCTCTTTGCAATTGACTATCTCTCCAAGTTCCCTTTTGATTATCTGTCTGAAAACAAAACTCTGTAGCTAAGCATTACTTGTTTTTTATGTCACTGCTGCTGCTGTGTCAGGGCAGTGGTATTAATTTTGGACACTTCATCAAAAAAATTTCCTTTTGTGTTTCCTTCTTGCAGCCTCAAATCAAGTAAAACAAATAATGAAACTATCAGGACTGAAGAAAGGAACGAAGTATGAGGTTTTATATTACTTACAAAATTTATTTCAGTGCTGTTTCAGCTTGCTCCCATCCTTGCCAAAAGGCAAACATCTGGATATATTTTATGGAAACAAATTATTGGGCTTCTGTGGCCACATCACGGTGCTGCACAGCATAGGGCCCTAAAGGTCTGCAGCACCTTTACATGCATTTCAAAAGTACAAATAAGGAACAGAAGGATTTTTACACGGTGCTGATTTTATGTACAACACTGTCATTTCTAAATGTATGCTCACCATGCACTTGCAGCTCAGTACACCTGGTGAATTTGTCAAAATTGCAAAAGATGCCAGGAAAAGGCCATTTGCAGCCCATCTCTGGTTCAGTGATATTTCTGATAGTTTCACAGCCACAATTTTGCTGTGAGGTGTAGATTTTGGGTTTTTTTTTTTCACTTGGGAGGTGTTAAACAACTGTTTCTTTATAAATTTTATTGCTTGTGGAGAGCAGAAATCTAAAAAATAAAATCTTGAAAAATTAAATTTTCCTATTCCCTTGAGCAATAATTGATTTTTTCACTTCACTAAAATGCTTAAGGCTTTACCTCTTTATCTGAAATTACTCTGGGAAATCATTTCCAAAATTAGCCTGGGATGGGAAAGCCAGGTTTTCTGCAATCTCAAGCACATCTTGTGCTCTCCTTAACTATTATTTGAAGCAAGATCTGAGCCAACACTTGCTGTCTGCTAATGGAGTTACTCCATGTAAGCACAGTTTATTTGCATAGACATCTGGATTACCAGAATATGGGGTTTAAATTTGGACTGACAGAACACACATGTGCACACATGCTGTTTTTCAATGTCCTAATGTATATTGTGGGGTCTAAAAAAATGAAAAATATCAGACCTAAAATTCTTACATTACTCCTGAATTAGGGTTGAGTGGATTTTTATTGTCTGGGAACTTGCAATATTGCAAATGGAATAACCAGGAAAAAAAAAGACAAAAAATGTCTTTAAAGGAAAGAGATAAGTGGAAGCTGAAACAAAAATATTCATCTTTATTCAGAACCTGCGCGTTTCCACTACCACGCAGTAAACTTGCTTTTAAGGCAGTAATGTGCAGAAAAATACGTGCAAATTTCTGAAAGAATGAATGCAGTGTTTCATTGTGCTGGCTCCAGCCAAAATAGCATGATTGGACTGACCTTTAGAGCAGACTCACATCAGCACCAACATCAAATAGAAACTTTTTTTGTCTTGTGCAGGATGTTTAAGGATAATCCATTTCCCCTACCCAAACATATTGATCCCTTCTTCTTTCCTGGTGAGCAAACAAATGTCCTCTGTCTTTGCAAAACACACATTAACCTTTCTCTTCAGCATGTCAATGAACACAAATATAGGCATAAACACCAATTTTAGGAACATACATGTATATTGTCTGCAATATGTGTGTATGTG
Source organism: Hypocryptadius cinnamomeus (assembly GCA_013400635.1). Taxonomy (NCBI): domain Eukaryota; kingdom Metazoa; phylum Chordata; class Aves; order Passeriformes; family Zosteropidae; genus Hypocryptadius; species Hypocryptadius cinnamomeus. Next base: position 27,765 of record VYZP01077245.1, read on the forward strand.
TAGGTCTGTGTCTGTGCGTGAGTGTGTGTGTGTAATGTTTGCATTAGAAAAATTCTATGTCACCAAAAGAAGGTGTCTGACCCTTTGAGAAATTACAGAACTGAGTATCTCTTGAGTGGTACTGCTTTTATCTGAGGTACAAACTGTGGTAGCACCCTGAGCCAGTGGTGGAAGGGGGAGCCTCGTGGGCAGAGGAATTTCACAATTTGCTTTGCTTGTCCACCCCACCAGGTCGCTGCCTTCTCCAGAGAGATGGGCAGGAGAGGGGTCATCCCAGGCCCCCTGTGACAAACAAAGGGACATAAGCCAGGGGTGGCTGCCACCTCTCAGGAAAATCTCTCTGGAGGAAGAACTGTGATGACAAACCGGCAGTCCCAGCCAGAGCAGCTTTTCGTGCCTGTGTCCCAGCCAGGGCAATCAGAGAAGAGTTTGGATCTGCAGCTCACATCGTTGTGCCAGCTTGGCCAAGGGGTCCTGGCATCCACAGGAAGAAGAATGAAACTAAACCCACCCCATGCAAACCACAGCACAGTGCTGCTCTCTGCCTGATGGATAAGTCTAAGGTTGCTAATTAACATCTCCTTATTAACAGAGCCAGGCAAGAGGCCCCAGCAAAATGTAATTTGAAGACTTGAAGTAAAGGGAGAAGGGATGCAGTTTTATTGCTTTGAAAATCGTACTTTAGAGGAATTAAACATTGGAAAATGTCAAGAGCTCAAAATTAAGTGTTTGAAATTATCTTTTTATGTATTTATTTACAGCTTATTGGTTCAATGGAAAAAAAATCCACCACATCAAGAGCTTGATTTTTTCATTCTGTCTTATAAGAGGGAAAATTTCTCATCTCACAAATTCTCCAAGGGTGAAATAACATTTTTTTCTAAGGTTTGGCTGAGCAAGGGTCATTGCTGATTTCCCGTGTTAGTTTCCATGGGTTTTTCACATTAATATATCTCACATCTATCCACTGCTATGCATAGCAAGTTATTGAGAGTACAGGGTGCCTTAGAGTTCTCTGTGTATGCACACTGATAATGCATCAGTCAGCACCGAATAAGGCTTTGCAAATGGAGCCAAGATATTGACACCTCAGTATAAGGAATTAATTATTTTATTCTAGACCAGACTTACAAGCTTTGATCTCACTTTCAGTGGACGATCAAAGCTGGACACCAACTCCACCTTTGGTAGCCAGACCAAATCTGTGTAACACAGAGTGTGTCAAGTGTCCACCGAAGTTCCCAAAGAAGAGCCAAATTCTTTGTCACAGGACAACTATGCTGTGTGGAACCAGGTCACCTTCACTCCCCCTTCTGAGCCTGGGAGTCTTTAAAAACTTAAGGAGTCTTATCCAAAAAACTGGAAGCTGTATATTTTGTCATACGAGCAGAGCAGAGTAAGTCAAGGATGGGTTTAATGTCTAAGGCATGTTTGTAGTGATGAAGTAGGGACATCTTTAGTGAATCAGTTCCTCAAAGTCCACAGAACAGATAATTTTTCCAGCACTATTATTATCCCCTTTATAAGCACAAAATTTCCACAAGTTTGTGGAAGCTCAAAAGCTGCTTACAATCACATATTCAGATGTCTTCTCAGTTGCAGCAAGACTACTGGCAACCTCTCTTCCAGGGGCGCCCCATCACAGCACTGAAAAGATTCTGTATAATTGGAAAATTAGTCAAGCACAAACAGGTGTCAGTGGGTGATGGTACAGGGAGATACAGTCCTCTTATCTCACTGTTTGCAAACCTGTCCTGGCCTCAACAAAGGATTTACCAGTCTCAATAGTAAAGGAAAAACAGCTTTGAAACGTGTCTGAACAAAGCATGCAGGGGGCTCTGGTAGTGAGCTGGGCTGAATCTACCAGCTGTTCATGCTATTTAACTCTCCAAGTTAATTCAATGCAAAGCCCTGCTACATTTAAAAAGCAAGTACCCATTAAGAGAGCTGATGGGGAAAAATTAATATACCACTTAACATTACACAGATCAATAATCTATTAACTCTAACCTTGCTAGGAGTGGACTTTACTATGATTTATGGTCAATCATTTGAACTCTCATTCCTCCAGAGTTAGAGCTATGATAAAAAAAAAAAAAAAAAAGGTAGATTTTTCAGTAATTTAAACATTTAACCATTACACACAGGCATAATATTAGTGGTATTTGTCTTGGATTTGTCATGGGAATGTTACAAACTCTTGAAAACATAGTCCATGCTTCCCTTTCCTTCACTACAGGAAACAAGCTGCTTGCCTCCAGTCTGTACCAAAGGCAGGTCATCTCCTAACCTGTTCCTTGTAGTGGCTTCCTATCACACCTTTCTTAGAAATCAGGCTCACAACTTCCAGACAGTGCCTATGCTGCTATCTGACCTGTCTGTTGGCAGGTGCAAAAGGAATTACTCTGGCATGCCAGAGGCCAAGCTGCAGCAAGTGTCATCAAGATTGATGACTTCATCATGGCAAGCTGGACAAATCAATGAGAGTCCTCGAAGGCAGTGAGAAAGACCAGACCCCATTACCCATCCAACCCATCTGTCACCATGATCTCCAGACACTGCTCAGCACTGGCTGAGGATGGACTCCACACCTCACTGCTGCCCTCAGCTCCTGAGGCACCCTGCAAATGCCACTGACCCTGCACAATTACCTGTTCCAGGTGCTTTGCACGGCTCACTGGGAACATCCCAGCCAGCAATATGAGTGTGACCAGCTGAATTGCCCCACTGCAATTAGACTTTCCAGGAAACTTCTGCTTTGATTCAGATAGCTCTCAGTGTGTGCCATCTACTTTCCTTTCACTGGAAATCAGCCAGAGAAGCATATTTCTGCTAGCACTTAAAGGGTGAAAGACCTTATGTTAGCTGAGCACGTGTCATGGGACATTAAAACAGGGGGAAAAAAAAAAAAAAGAAAGAAAGCAGACACGTAAAACTTTTTAATGCAAGATTAGACAGGGCTTATCTGACCTGCTAGAGAGACTAAGAAGGAGGCAGGCTATAAAGCAAAGTCAGTGTATTGTCTCTTCTCCATTCCTCTAATATTCTGCCTGTGATGATGTGAGATTCTGCAGGCAAGAAAAGAACCCCCCACCTCCACAGGGCACCATGTCCTTGAAAGAAATGTGAGTGTACAGGTGTATGATTCATTCCTTTGGTTAGGCATAGACTGAAGAACTCTTTTGCTCTTCAAAGCAGCCCACTCCACAGAGAGACATCTGGTAAATCCTACATGAGTTAATCTCCTGCCACAGTCTCGAAAATGCACACAAATGAAACCAGGTTCCTCCTGCTGGCAGTTTCTCTGCATGGGAGGAAATGATGAGCCTTGTCCTTGAGAGGTGATTTCTCCATGGGATGTGGAATGGAGCTCCCTGTAGGACAGGGTCTCACCCCCATGTTGAGGGCTGATGCAATGACTGTGAATGAGCCTTTTAATGATGGACAAAATAAATCTGCTCTGGTGTATTTGTACCTGATGGAAATTGCAGAAATCTGGGCCAAAGCAAGGACAATTGCTGGAGGTGGAAGGTGATCCAAAAAGTTGCTGTCCTTTTGCTCCGCCCTCTGCCAGAGACCTTTGGAGGGGTTGGAGCTCCACCTTACCCCCTCTGCCTGCTCTCAGCTGCTCTCTGGTGTTTTCTCCCAGGGAAAACACAACCCCACGTACCCAGTGTGGCGCTATTAATACACCTGTGGCTCTGTGTTTCACCTCCTTAAAGAAAAATTAAAATAATAATATCACAGCTCGTCCTGAATAAAATATCTTGCAGTTAAGTATCAACAGACCTGGGCTTGTCACTGCAGAAGTGACAGTAGACACTTAAAGGCACTTCAGTTTCTACCCACAAGGTGCCAGCCTGTGTCATGACCTATCAAAATATCTTTGGAGATCTAAGCTTTCTGTGGGAGCTTCTTTCTTGTGATTTAACAGGGGACACATCTAATCCTATGGGGTGTCCCAGGGCAAATTCACAGCAATTCAACATTTTAACAGATTGAACAGATTAAGACATTTTCCTGCCATTCACATCTCATACTTGGTACAGTGGGATGTAAGTGGGGTGAAAGATGTGGAGAAAAGTTTGGGCAATATGCTCTGACATAGACCATCATTTATACCCATAAGGCTTTTTCTGCAGAGGGAGAGGGGCCTGAGTTCAGGCATTTCTTGCAGCCCAGCAAGAAAGAAGACTGGATTTTGTGGGTTGCCTCCACACAGGTCAGGGTTAAACTGATGGCACTGATGAAATGTAAATGGAAGCTATTACGTAAAAAGAATTGCATAATGTTCCCAGATGTTTTCAATTTCTGAGTACTTCTAAAAATAAAATGAACTTTTAATACTTAATCAACATAGTTATTCATTCTCTTTTACCCAAGATGAAATTTCCCATGAATTTTTTATGGATACACGTTAGTTATTATTGCCTTTGGCTTCCTGGTTCAGACACAGTTCTGCCCTCTGTTCCACTGATTGTACAAATTTTCCCCCACTGCACAGACTGGGTACACTCTTAAGTCCTTGAAAGCTCTTCAATTGATTTGGTTTAGCTAGACTTACTTCAGGAGAGGAAGATTTTCAAGGAATGCATTAGCTACCTAATGGTAACATAGCTCACTCCTTCGTGGAATCTGGTCACAGACCCATGTAATCCCCTACCCTGGACTGACACCCATCTCCTACAGAGCAGCCTGGCAGGATGGGCAGGGTGGGATGTGGCTTTTTGTGGATGCCTGTCTACTATTTATTTCTTTTCATATCTTCCTGCACTTGTAGGTGCTGGTGGTAAGGATGCTTCAAGCATGGCGAGACGAGGACTTAATCTGATGGTGCCAGGCTGGATTTCTCTTTTCAATTTCTCTATGCATACAGTACTCATAAAAAAATCCACTGCAGGGAGAGGAAGCCTTTAGGCACAGTAAATCAGTGGGACTTTTTTTCTTTCACTCTGGACTTAAATGACTCTCTGATTTTTATTCCTATGTTTATTGCATAGCATTCTACAACACATGTCCTTAAAGACGAGAGTGTGTTTTCTTGATATATCAGAGATGAAATCCCAACTGATTTGTGCCTAAGGTCCTTGTGCAGATGCACAGGATGCATCTTGGTGAACAGATGATTCAAAAGGAAAAGGAGCACAGTGAAAGCTTGCGCAGCCACTGAGAGGCTGATGGGATTGTCTGAACAAATCTGAATTCTTGCATGACCACCTCCTGAAAGCAGAGTGCTGCGAACAACAACCACAGAAAATGACCAGGGCGATATTGAGCTGTCAGCCAGAGACAACAGGGAGGACACTCAAGTGGCATGTCAGATCCATGTAAAAATAAAAGCCTGCAGCTTCCAAATGTTTCTGTGAGTGCTTTAGCTTGTCATGCCACCTCCCATCTCTAAGGAAATCATGAACCATCAGCAGGGAGGACCTTGCATCAGGGACAGGTGAAAAGCAGGAAAGAGCAGGATTGGTATCAATCCAAGCACAGCTACTGCTTGGCCCAGTATCAGCATAGGCTCTGCTCAGCACGTGCCACACATAAAGCAGGAGATTGCCCAACAGCACCATGCAGCCACAATTGCAAAGCTGAAAGGCAATAGCCCATTATGTTGTTTTCAGCAGCGCTGCTCTACACTCAAACAGTGTTTAGCAAAGTGCCTTGTACATCTTTTTTCTGCCAGCGTTGGGAATCCATTTAGAACAAGCCATTGAGCTTTATTTTATTTTAGTTAAATTTTTTTTCCAAATGCATTAAGATAAATATGTATATTAGCAGTCGCTAGGGCAAACAGAAAATATTCATTTGCATTTATCACAAGCAGTTAGAACCCTACTACACTTTACCTCTCATAGAAGGAATTTCTTCTGTGATGAATTAATCTTTATGAGCTAGTTCTTATTTCCTTCATTTCTTTGCAGCGACCGCAGCTTTTTTTAAAAAAGGAAAAGGAGTGTTAATTTTTTTGTTCTGTGAATTGTATTTTCTGCTAACCACTATTTATAAAAGGGATGACTGAAACTCAGCTAAAGTACTACCACTCAGAAATCTAAAAAGACCAGAATATTTACTTCTGTCTTCAGCCCTAAATATTTCCACTGAATTTCCAGGAACCCTTGAAGGGGAAACATTTTCATAATGACCCAGTGCAGTCACCAGGAGCTGTTACATTCTGAAATTAGCAACATGCTCCCCACAGGTTATTCAATTTGGTCTCAGTTCATGGAAACCACTGAACAGATTGATCTGGTCTGCCACCAAGCTCATTACAAAGAGCTGTGGGAAGAACAGGAGAGTGAGGGCAGGGTCCAGGAGGCTTCAGTGGGGTGTGCAGCTGTATTAACACACATTAACAATATTGTGAATGTGCTGCAAGAACTGCAGTCACCAAACACCCATCCCAAAAGTGCACTGAACCCCACAACCTCCCTCCTTTCTCTTATCCTCTGCCCATTATCATGTAAACAGTTTTTAATTTCCAAACCTTACACTTTTTCACTTTTCAGGCTTTTAGAGGAGTTCCTCTGTCTCCCTGCCACCATTCATGCTTCGGGCATAGTGAGACAAAGACTTAATCTGATGGTGCCAGGCTGGATTTCTCTTTTCAATTTCTCCAGGTGGCCAAGGCCACCTGGATAAGCTGCAGAAACCCTGGGGACAGCACAAAGCCAGGCCATTCCATGACTTTGTGGCTCTGAGGTCCACTGGGACAATGCAGCTTGACCCTTTGGAGGGCACTGAGTCAGTAGTGGAAGAGCTCTGACTTCCACGCCTCTGCTGCCTATCAGTTGAAAAGTCCATGGTATGAAAAGCCAATTAATTGATATTATTTAAAGACTGCTTTTCAGAGGAGTCCTTTGTTGGAGGGACTGAATCTCAACTCTGTGCTAAATTATGCACAGGAGTTAAGGGAGGTGAGAGTAAGAAATCCACTGGGTAATCATAATCACTGTGCAATTAGGTTTGATATCATAATAGAAGGTTACTCTCCTAGGGGTAATGCAGAGAGGGTGAACTTTAAAAGGCCAGATTTTAAAACTGAAAAAAATTATTAACAGAAGGCTCAAGGGCATAGTGAAACTCTTTAACAACTTAGAACAAATTTGTTCCTAGAGTAACTCCTCTAGCAGCCCCAGGAGTTGTACCAAGGGTGAGTTTGGCTAATGTAATCAGTCTGGAGGCTATTTAAGAATCTGTGCTATAGAGGCAGATGGTGGTTGGACCTTTGATCTGAAAATAAGAACAGGAAGAATGAAATTTGCACGGCTGAGCAGGGTTTATTGAAAATAAACATTCTTTTAAAAATTAAAAAGAGATCTGACTAAAGAGAAGAAGAGAGAGAAGAGTAAATGCAGACAAGCTACAAAGGAAAGGTACATAGAGATATAGGTCTATTTAAAAAAATCAAGGTATTTCTGATGCAGTAGAGAAGAAAAAAATTAAACCCCCAACCAGGCATATAATGAGTGAAACTTAGAAAGCGCTGTTGTTATGTGACAGCTTTATTGTACCTAATTAACTCAAATATATGTATCTGCTGGAAGACACCACTCTCCATGGTTACTTGCTGTCAGATGTGCTAAAGCAGGCATTTCTTCTGCGCAGTCCTCTATCTTTGTTGGGAGAGGCTGAAAATCAGAGGATGCTGAAGCAGGAATAAAACTTTGGCCTGAGTTATTTGTATGGATGTAACTAAAGAGATTCCTTGTCTCTGCCACTTTCTATGGGAAATTAGAGAGTGACTTCAGCAGTGATTTACTTTAACACTGTGGAAGGTGAACAGGACCTGAGGAAGGAGTTATGTGGTGGGGAGCTCATTGGGGCAGTAAATCACCCAGAGCAGCTGGTTCCCAGCCCAGGCTGTAGAGAAAACACACCACACAATAGTGAACCTGTCAAATAAGGTGCCCTGCTCATCTTGCAGGGTGAAATCCCCCTTGAAAACAAATGGAGGATTCAGTGATGGCTCCTATTGTGTGACAGCAGCGAGGGAAAACTCCCTGGGAGCTGCTGCAGGAGCAGAGCCCTGCAGTGCCCCTGGAAATGCTGCCATCCAGGCCTGCTCCCAGCACAGCCAGTGCCACTCCCTGGGCTGGCCCTCACCCCCAGAGTGGCAGATACACCCTGGCTGGGAGATGATGCCCCACACCTTGCAGCCACCATCCACCTGCTGCCACACGGGACACAAGCAACTCAGCATGGACAAAACCAGTAAGTTTATTTACATTTTTTATTAATGTTTTTTTTCCAAGGTTCCTAAAGTGTCACCATTCTTTCCTTTCATGTTTGTGCAACCTTAAGCACAACAGGCCCTTGACCTCAGCTGTACCCCATAATGTCACCATAATGAATGACAATTGGGAGAAAACCCACTTCAGTCACCGTAAGGAAATATTGTTCCCTCAAAGCAATTCCTCACCTGAAAAGTTAATAAAATAGTACATAAAGGTGACCTGGTAGATATAATTTACTTGGCTTTTCAAAATGCATTTGATAAGGTCCCTCATAAAAGAATATTAATGATAATGAAAATGATCTTACATTTATGGTCATGCCTTTCATTCAGATGAATCCCAAAGTGCTTTACAAAGTTTATACTAACTGGTTGTACAAATCATGCATCATATATATCCCCAAAGCATTGCTAGACCTGGGAAAAGGCATGACAGATATTTAATTACCTAGCATGCTGCTATTCAATATTTTAGGGCAGAATATAAAAGCAAAAGCTACAACCATGTGCAATTAGATTTCATTTAGGCAGGTAAAAGCTACTTTCCAAAGCTGAGATTTGGCTGAAAACCAAGCTCATCTTCTCCCTTTGCCCTCACCCAAATGCTGAGGGATGCCTTAGGGTGAACAGATGAATGGCTGAGCTGGAAAAAAGGCATCTTTTTGAGATTGCTCCCAAATGGACAGTGACTGTCTCAGGTTGCTCCTGAACGTTCAGTCAGGTGTTTATGGGCATTTATACTTGGCCATCTAACTCCAGAGAAGCACTGTCATTTACATTTTCTTCTCCAAATTTTCCATAGCTTTTTCACCTGTGTCCTTCAGCTTCCTAAGCAGCTGCCAATGGTGACAGCCAGAAGCAGAGCATCTTCAGCTCTCATTAGCCTTTGGGAAGCAAAATCTCAGCTTTGCTTTGAGGTGCACATCTGAAACACTTCTAATCCAGCCTATTATAATCTTGAAGACAGTTCCAGCCATATTCTGCTTAGGGAGTATTGGAACACTTAATTTAAAAGGCACAAAATGTCCCATTTAATTGCCAGAAATCAAAGGTTTCATATTTTAATTAAGCTTTTAAGAGAACTTATTTCATTGCTCTGATTTTTTCTAAAATTTTTCCTCTTAGATATGAAGGTCATTAAAAAATATCTTTCCTGATTAAGCAATAGTAAGAATAACTTCACCAAAGTAGTGTGTACAGTGCAGATACTACCCCAGACCTGACCTTCACACACTATCAGAGATCAGTAAATGAACACCACACATTTACTATGCCTGGCTAAGTGCAAAAAGCTGCCTGAACCTCCAGGTCCTCTATTTCTTGCTACTTGCAAAAAAAGAAGATGCCAAGAAAGCTGAATCACAGCTTCTCCCCAGGTATATTTTCCTCCATGGTGAGGATGCTCTGGCAGCTTTTCTACTCTCTCCTAAATGAGCAGCCTAAAACCAGACACCTGAGCAGTGCAGAAACAAAGCCAGGAATTTAACAGGTGGGGCTGAAGAGGACCTTGGAGGTACCAAGGTGTCCCAGTTGTGCAGAAAGATTTCAGCTCATCTGTAACAGCCTTGGGCACACCTTTGAAATGCTCTATCTAGCTTCTTCCCAAGGCAGCACACATCTTGTGTTTGTCACCATCCTGCTGCATTTTTCTCTGAACTAAACAAAGGACAGGGTCCCTTCCTCCATTGTGACAGCTTGTCAGACTTTGCAGTACAATACATATTTCATATCAAAAGAGTCCCCCTCAAATTCAAGTTATATAAATTATATATTGCTAGGTAAATATGACCTTCCTCTGCCAATTTTTTCAGGCCAGAGAGAGATGCCAAAAGAACAAAAATCTTGTGAGAACCGGCATCCAGGGCCAAACTGTCAAAAACCTTTAACAGGGAGCTGATTTGTCAACAGAAGTCATCATTTCACAGGCAGCTTGATTCCTGCTTCAGTGTTTCCCTGACCAAATTGCTGACAGGCTTTTGCTGAATGATCCTGTGCCTTCACATTATCTTTTATTTCCCACATAACTGTTCTCAGAGGATATGAAGGTCTCATTTTTAGAACAATCTTTTGGAAGAAAGAGGGAAGAGCAATGCTTATGTGAAAACAGCCTGCCCCACATTGCAGCAGGAGCCTCCCCTGCCCCCCAGCAGCACATTCACATTCCTGTGGAGAAGCTCTGTCTCACCCTGTACTTCTCACAGGCTCTGGAAAGCAAAATCCTTGCTGTTAGGCAGTTTAATTTCAACTGTGAATAAGGAGTCATGTACTTGTGGCCTATTCAAGGAGGCTCTTTAGACAAAATAATGGCTTAAAACTTCTTTCTGCTGCCAGGGTGTCATAAAGAGGCCTCAGCATGGCACAGGACTGCTGTATCTGCAACCTAGTAATTTAAACTTTTACCTCCAGTAGGGCCCGTTGCATGTGGTGCACACCTGGCCACTGTAACCTGATCAGCATTTATGGCTTTGTGTCTTTAGGATGGGTTTGAGTGCCCTCAGTGGAGACATTAGTAATGCAGTGAGCCTGCAAGAGGCTTTCAAAAGCCATGGGAATAAGGGACAGGAAGTTTTCCAAGCATACCCAAAGCTCTGCACTGTCCACATCTCAACACCCAGGGAGACAGGTGCAGGCTGCTGGAAATGGGGAAATAGGAAGGGAATAGATGGGATATTGGTCCCCAATTCCCTACATTGTGCAAGGCACACTGACACCTCAGGTTTCAGGGTGCAGATCTCACCCCAGAAACTCTCTTACTTTTGGCACCACAGGCAAGAAGGGAACTTTTCCTTGGGCAAACAATTGCTTGAAACATTTCTAGCCAGATGCTGATTGCTACTGGCATTTGTCCTTCAGCAGCTGTCACAGCAGGTTCCTGGGGAGGTGTGGGAAATGCCTTGCAATTATGTGCTTCGTGATGCACCCCAGAGAGATATTTGGCCATATGTGTTTGCACAAGGGTGCACATATTCCCTGCCCAAGAGGGTCCATGCTGGGTGCTGTCTACATAACAAAATTGCTCTCCCTTGAAAGCCTGTCTCTGGGGCATCTGATGGCTCCCTTACACTGCTGGAAATGCCAATCCTCAGCAAGATCTCTACCTGATTTTGCCTTGCTGTTTCCTGCCTTGTGTTATTCCTACAGCCAGTTGAGTCCCCCTTTGCTAGGGGCTGTATCTCAACTGTTCTCAGAATTTCTGAGCAGATAGGAACCAGGCTCCCTGCCCACATCCTGTACCTGAAAATGATCCTACACATTAAGGGCAAGTGTGTCAGATGCAGTGTTAAATCACTTCTTGCCCTGGAAACTCACTCTGCTCGGGAGTCCATGGGACAGTCCACAGGGAAGACTTCATTTGTTTTGTCACTGTGTCCCCCTTTTCTGAGCATCAGCAGAAAGGCTGTGGGAATAGTAGCTTCCAGTATTCCTTTTTAAAAGTGTAGATTTGGTTTGAGTTGGTTTTTTTGCCTTTTTTTTGGTTGGTTGGTTTGGTTTTTTGGGTTTTGTTTTGTTTTTTTGTTTTTTGTGTTTGTTTTTTTTTTTAATTTGAGGAGGGCCTGCATCTAACAGGGATTCAAAATATTTTTCAGATTTTGTTCTGGATGATAGATTCTGGACACATGGAAACCTGGTTTGAGCTGTTACCAAGAAGGGCTGACAGAAAGACCAACAGCATAGGAGCTAACACCATGCCCTCTCCACACATGCTGGCACTGTTTCTGCTTAATCATTTGGCTTTTTCTTTCAAAGCCTGTTGTAAGGAGTAAACCCCACTTTGTAACACAAAGAGTTACCTGATCATGTGCACTATCAGATGATAAAAAATTGGGCTGAGCAAGCCAACCAGAATTGCTTTCTCTTAGTCCCCTAAATGTGTCAATTTACAATAAAACATTATTCTTTTTCTTCTTCTTTTTTTTTTTTTAAACATCCCCAGGGAAAGTACCACAAGAACTGTTAAATTCCTGGACCCCTCACACAAGCCTGACTCTTCCCGGACCAGTGGTACAGCCTGCAATGATCCTGCAGTAAACCTTGATGGATGGAAAGGGAATGTCAATAGAGTTCAGTCCTCTCATGAAAGCCAAACAAATTACTTCCCCACTTCCAGTATGCTGTGGTATTCTCTCTACATCAATCTGAGTTAATTTCTTATTTTCATGTGGGCTTTTTTGTTCCTTTCCCTCCCTTTGAAGGTCCTAGAAGGACCTCCTGTGGCTTTCATGACGTGGCTCAGAGAGGCACCCTGGGTCCTCAGTGGATTCTACTGGAGTCCCCCAATTAAAATGGCAAGCAGCTTCAGAGGATTGATGCAAAGTTAGACCAAGCTGGCTGGCATGTACAAAGTCTCTCGTTTTGGGAACAAAAAGAAAACAGTTTTAAGCTGTAAAACTCTCCACCCACCCTCCCAACCAGCTGGAGGCAAGTGGTGTATGCCTTGTTTTACAAAAAATCCAGGGAAATTGTTTCACTTCAAAAGTCTCCTTTCAGACTTACTTAGGTAACCCCTGTTGCTCATTTTTGGAGTTTTATAGCAGCTCAGGTCCTGGAGAATAACAATGTTTAACTGATCTTACCAATACATTTTTTGTACCACTAATTCCACAGCAGTTGCTTTTTCTTCAGGACAAGGGAGGTAATTTTCATAAAATTACATTGTTTTCTAAAACAGCTCTATTCAGTGCTATACATCTACCTTCTGGCAGCATAGTTTAATTTGCATTTAAATAATTTCCTGATATAGCTGGAAAAGTAATTATACATAACACTAAACAATTTTCAAGCTTCAGCCTTTAATTGGTCCGTGACCAAATCTCTCTCCTAGGTTATGAAACAACCTTCCCATAATGTAAAATTCTCAAATACCAGAACCTTTGTCTTTTTTTTTTAAGGTCCCTCCATTTGTTCATTCATCTCCTCTGCTGAATTCAGATGAGTAGAAAACCATGTTGCTTTTTCTATCCTTAGTTTCTCTTTAGGGCTGTGTCATTTTGGTCTGCTGACTTTCTCCTGGTAGAAAAGTTTGACTCTGCCATCTAAGCAGAAGATCTTATGGAGATCTTGTGTTCAAGACATTAAAAGCACCTCAATACACAATTTTGTAGTAGTTACAGATGTTAAATCATGTCCTAATTGTGATATTTTTATCTCAGATGAGACAGGGAATTGATGTAGCTTGAGCCAAGGCAGTAGCAGAACATCCATTTTTGATTTGGATGTACTGAACCTCAGATTTTAGTTTGATTCTAGAGGCTATTTGGCACATGTAGGTCCACATACACTTGCTTCTCAATTTTAAAGGCTTTTTATTCAGGTGAATTATTCAACTGAAAAAACAGCCCTGTGGTTGTGTAGATCACTCTTAGAAAGACTTCATTTCACATCACAAGAAACTATCCCTAAAAGCTGTTTAACATGCCACAGCCTTTTTCCCTCAGAGAGGTCATGCCTACAGAACATGAGCTCTATTATTCAGTGCTCTGATTATCTGTTCATGAGCCATGTGAAAAGAAATGCAGTCACCTCTGCTAAAGTGCCAACTCAAAAACCTTAAGACATTAACTGTAGAACAAGTCCAACACGAAAGAGAGAATAATGCATCATAGGAGCCATCATATGGCCCATAAAGTCAATATTGAAGCCATGAAACTCAGACATGAGTGCTGCTTCCCTCAAGGTTTAGGATCAGCCTTGACCTAACCTGTTAGCCAAGTCCCCTTGCATCATTAAAAGTGATTCAACCATTCATTCAGGACTCAAATCACTAATGGCATGTTGTGGGTCTGCCTTACAATCAATTCATATCAGGTGGTAGAAGAATGCTTTGTACAGGTAAGGAGCATTAAGGATTTTAGTGCCCAAAATGCCTGTCTAAGGAGGTAGTGTAGTGTGCAGTTAGTGCTAGGCAATCAGAGACTTTGCAAGGCTGTACACTGAGCCTAAAATTGCATTAAAGAGGATTGCTTGTCACCAGCACTTCAGTATCATACACCAGATTTCATCAGGAAGGTGATGCAGAGCCAATAGGAGGATTTTCAGACAAAACTTCCACAGCTAGTCAGACTTGAAGCTGAGTGACAGTGATCAGCCTCGCTATTTTCACCTGCCATCATGTGTTTTATTTTGTTCTCAAGCTTGCAGCAATTCCATAAATACCTGCAGCAAATCACTCTGGGATGACTCCTCATCTTGATGATGGTGGCAAGTGAAAGGTCCCCACTGCCAGCCCATGAAAATGATAAATAGCCAATTTTCACTGAGATCTTAACTAGAGCAACCTCAGTTAGTGGAAGGTGTCCCTGCCTGTGGCAGTGTGGAGTGGGAAAAAGATGAACTTTAAGGTGCCATCCAACTAAAACCATTCTGGGATTCTAGGAAAGTAGATACAAATGAGCAGATCAGCGTGTTCAAGTGCACAAAGGATTTGTCAGCCTAGGAAGATTGTCAGTAAAAGAACTCCAGAGGACTGTTTAAAAGCAATGGATCTGGACTGGGGAGTTAGGAAGCATTAGATCTACAGCCAAAGATTAAACAGTTTGTTTAAACCACACTCTGAGCTCATGAAAGGGATTGCTACAACAGTGTCTTGGTGCAAAATTCCCCTAAAGCTTTTCTGTCCTCATTATTTTAATTTGGATCATGAAGAAAATTTTTCTGGGAAGAAAAGTGTTCCAACATCTCTCTCACACTTGGATCTACAGCTTTGCCCCTCCCAGCACCAGATCCAGCACACCCATAATCAAGTAACTCTCTGCAAAATGGCTAAACGGCTGAAAAGTTCTTTGATTACTTTTTTCTTTCTTTTGCCTTTTTCTAACTTATAAAGTAAAACCAGTGGAAAACAACAACATGAGCAACCACCTAAGAAAAAAAGGCACTGCTGGTACTAAAGATAGGCCTGTTTATAAGAATAGATGCATCACAACAGGGGTCAGCTCTGTAACAGTGCTGCACAAAGCACCCAAGCAGCAGCCAGGGAATGATGATAATAAAAAGAGAGGAAAGGAGTTGTTTTGAGATAGAAATTGCTATAAAATGATGAATACTTTGCAATTCTGATTTATTTTCATATATTTGTAAGCAGATATATATATTACTATTTTTTTCTCTTTTTGGGCAATATAAAGATTTAACAGTAAGCCAAAGCCTTAATAGGATTATCACTGTATGAAATCAATCAAATTTCTTAATATCCATTATTGCAACAATTTATCTTCATTGCATTCCTCCTTGTCCTTTCCAGTTGCTGAGAGTTATTTCTGTTGGAGTCAGTTTTTTCTCCAGAGGAAGAGGGGCCAATCTTTTAAAAGAGCAGACAATTCCTAACACTTGGGGATAATTCATGGGCATCCTACAGACTCTCTGTCTAACTTCTAATAAGTCACTTCATCCTAATCATGTTTCCTAGTTTGAAAAAAATGTGAGAAAAATCCCTCTTCTTCTGCTCAAAGACTGTGAAGTCTTTAGGACAGGACTCATGCTTCATCCCATTTTTGCACAGCATTTAGGTTTCAGATACTCTCATGTCTTGCTCCTGGTTCCTCTACTTCCATACCACAAAATATTGCTATTAATAGTCCTGTGCTGTTTTATTTCCAGTTATGGCTTTTCTCTATAAGTTTATTTAATTAATAAAGGTAACTATTTTAATTTCTTCTTTTTTCTCTTGTTCTAACAGAGGTCCAAAATTCAGCACATATTTATTGTTTTTCTATAGGTAGGACTCCAGCCCTCCTTTGGTCTTTTCACAAGCTGCAGAAGAATTATACTGGTGTGAGTCTGACCCGATGTTTTATAGAGTTTTAATTTTTTTACTATACCCTTTGTGAAAGCAGTGAACACACACATACTTCCAAACAGTTCTGGCCCTTGCTGGATTGATGGAAAGAAGGTTAATAACATATCTGGGAAAAACAAATAGTTCAATGGATAGCACACATTGATTAATATCTGCTGCAGCGCCAGCAACGCTGGGCGAGCTACACGTCGTAATTCTGCTGTAACTGGGGATGTGTTGCCAACAGAAAGAGAAAGGAGATTATCACACTGCTGGGTCAGGCAGCTCAGTGTAGTGCACAGATACAGGGTTAATGTCTCCTCTCTGCTCCTACTTTCAGGGACAGTGAAAGATCTGGACCACAACGCTGCAGAGCTCTGCAAGCTCCAGATGTGAGCTCCATTTGAACGTGCACTGCCAGAAAATACCTTCTAGGATGTGCCTGGAGAGGACTGGGGGCAGATTGCAGGGAGGGCAATCAGTCTGAAGGGTATTAAGCCAATGTCCCCCACAGGAGCAGGAGGATCCCTGCACTGTGGGGCACGGACAGCTTGCCCAGAGCCCTCCACAGCGCTCAGCCAGCACCAGTAAGCCCAGCCAGGGGGGCAGCAATGCACAGGAGGGGCTGAGTTCTCTCACTCACACCATCAGGGTGTCATGGCTAAACGCCCCCACTTTTTGCTCAGCAGTAAATAATTCATGCTCCCGAGCTGGAGGTGGGATACATTTCAGGCAGAAAGGGAGGAGGCCGATAAGCAGCTCTTTAAATATACATCGCCTCCTGTTTGCAGGCACAATGTGTGGGAGCAACTGTAAACTGAAATGGTCTTGTGTTTGCTGGCACCTCTGAATACAAAATTACCACCCTGCTATTTATGGGGTGGAGGGAGGCTTCAAAAAGAAAAATCAGGCTTTTTAAACCTGGTACCTTTTTTTAAACTGAAACGCTTGGCATTTCTGTGGCAGCATTGTATCCCCACTGGGGGAAAGAGTTACAGGTATTTTAATTATATATTAGTACAGCATTAAACTAGTTTTATTTGCTGAACATTCTGTCAATTACTGTTGTTACTTGAGAAGCATGACTGCTCCCAGGTTGATCGTGTATTTAACTAGCCAGTCAATGCTATTAATCACTAAGCATTTTCAGCCAAGGATATTAACATTGAAACCTATCCAGGAGGGCTTATAAATGGGTACTGGCATTCTGCAGAGGGAAACACTGTTTTCCAATGCAAGAGAGGTTCTCTCAAGTATCTTTTTTTTCTTTTCTTTTTTTTTATTGCAATCTAAATTCAAAAGGGGAATGAATAATTGCCCTTAATGAAATAACTGCCATCCCAAAAAATTAGCAAATATGTGATCATCTCATTACCATATGAACGGAGGGCAGGATGTCTGTTTCTGTGGTGCAGCTGTTGTAAAAGCAGTGAAGTATAAGAAAGCAGACATGAAAACCAAGAAGGGACATCCTCCTTTCTGGGGACTGGAGCAGGGAGAAAAATGACCCAGGTAAGACTGAAAAATGGTTAACAGTTAAGGACTGGAAATGAGAGTCTTCAGTCTTGTTCTTGTTCATGGCACCCTGGTATTGTGAGCTGAAAGGATGATGGCCTTTCCCTGCCTCCTGTCCATTGAAACATGGGACATGAACATGACCTGAAGCCAGAGACTTTGACACAATACACACCATTTGGTGCAATCAAATGCTCCAGATACATGCTTTGCATTCTGCATTGCACTTAGTTGACACAGAGAATGTATTTATTTCTGCATTGTGAATAATCAGCTGAAAACTCACTTTCATTAGCTTCATCTCCCCATTGTTGGCTCACATCCTGAAGTTTTCATACAACATCTGCAAAAGTATTAAACTAATTATAGAAGCCATCTGGAACAGGAACAGAGTGGAATAATTATTTTCTTTAAAAAAAAAAAAAACTCGCTAAATAAATGGTGCCATAATAGATGGGATGTCAGAAGAACAATGATCATAACAAACTCAGTATCATTAAGGAGGGATGTAAGGAGATTTACATCAAGAAACTCATGATTGCTCATTAGCAGAGACACAGCAGAGAGGCATTGTGATCCATCGATGACAGAGCGTGCGCACAGAGAGGGAAATCCTGCCAGGGACCAGGAGCTCACACACGGGCAGCCCAGTTGCCAAGGGTCAGGGGGAGCTGTTGTTGCTGTGTTCTTGTGCTCTCCATTCAAGACCAGATGAGTCATGGACAGTTGCCTTCCACTGACGCTGCTGTTTAACAGTGCTGTGAGGTGCTGACAGGCTACTGAGTGAGCAGTGAGATTCTGCAGAAAACACAGGAAATCCTGACTCCCATACTGCTGTGAGGTATCCCTCTCTTTAGTGATGAGCTGTAGGTCAGCTTGTGGTAAAATGGGGGTTTGTATTTATAACAACCACTTTTTACTGATCATAGGCAATTACTTTGACATACAAGATCTTGGCAGTTATTTACTTAATGCGTGGCTTCTGTTAGCAGCACTTTTAAGGTAGCCTGTGTTTCAGTGTTTTAGGAGGATGATGACATTGTGGTAAAATACCTAAATATTTTGTGCTTGATACGTGTGTACACACCTGGAAAAGCGACACATGTATCAGCATTTTCTGATGGTTCTAGTGGCAAATAATGCATTCACATGTCCATTCTGACACTAAGTAATAAATAGATAATAGATAGATAGATAGATAGATGATAGACAGATTTTTCTCACAAAGTGTAACTTTTTATAATCTCCTTGTCAGTATTCTAACTAATTACCTTTGGCCTGAATGTACTTAGAGAAAAATCTGAGATTCTGTTAGATACACAGCTGCTGAATCAATGGCAGCCTGCTACAATATATTTCAACACACGTCATTAATTCTGATTAAAAAGCATCACCCAGTTGTGATTCTTATTAGAACTCTATTAGTGTCTCTGCTAATAGATGCAATCTCCGTTATTATCATAATTATTGTTATTTACCACTTATGTTACTGCAGCAGTGCCTCAAGGGCTCATTCATAAGCCATGCCCTTATTGGATCATTTGCAAATGCAGATTAAAAATATGTTCCTTGCCCTCAGCGCTTTCCTTGGTAAGACAACAGATAAAAGAAGAAGGAATATAAAGAGGCAAAGTGACCATCTGGGTCAGTACCGAGACATTGCTTTCAGCACATCTGGAGCCTGAGTATTGCCCTTCTTCCACCAAATGCAACTGAGAATGGTACCCAAAGTTCAATAATTCCACCTCCATTTTGTCATTGCCTGCATCTTCAAATGCTGAGGGTGCTGGTCACTCCTTTCTAGTAGACACAGGCATGGGAATTTAGAACACATAAATCATATAGCACTGCTGCCAACCACTAATTGGGTGTGTGTGTCCAAGTAAAGTAGCTCCTGCATATCTGGCACTCACAGGACACATTCAAGCCATGCCTAAGACAATGAAACTAATTTACAGCAGTGTTAATATAGGCAATGTGCTTCTACTTTAGGTCTTATAAATAAGCAATCTGGTTTTCAAAGTGCCATATCCTGAAGTCCCCACATCCTGAGCAGCAAACTTTATATTTGATGTCCCAGCTGTGGGCAAGGCATCCCAGCTGTGTCCCACGCAGGGGCCGTGTCCCTGAACACCCTCTGCAAAGTCAACTGAATAGGTGTCCAGAAAGTCCCACAAGTGGAAGGGATGAAGAACAGGTTGGGGTGAAATAAGGGAGCAGGCATATTTTCAAGTAATAAATAGAGCAGGGAATGCAAGAAAAGTGAGTTTGATGGACAAGGAGCGCAGATTTGACTTTCTCTAACTCCTCTGATCCTCCCAGCCATCTGGAATCAATCATTTATCTCTATGTGGCCTTGTAACATTAAGGAGAACATGAGCACTGATTTGAAGCTTGTGAGATGCTTTGTAACCCCCAGAAAAAAGGTGTCAAATAACTGCAGCATGCTCATTGTTAAAAATGTTTCCTGTCTGAATTACAGCACCATTGCAAAGAGATTTTGCATTCCTGCATCCCCATAACTCTGGGCAGCCTTCTTTTCACAAATTCTTTTGCAATTTAGCTTGTAAGATTAATATTTTAAGAGCAGCTAATGTTGCTAATTGAACAGGGAAACAGATATGTCAACTTTTGTTTTCCACAGGACTCACTTCAGAAGCATGAATGATAAATGCACCCCAAGAGATATTATGATAATCATCATTCCAAATAAATTTTTTAGACAATGGAGTGCATGGCAAATAACTTTCAGTGAGATGCATAAAACACTCAATGCTAAGCTTTTTCCTAAACATATGAATATGTAATTTTGTCCTGTTGTAATGAGGTGATATTGTTCAGATGAGAAGGACCGTGACCAGGTAAAGGCAACATGAAGGAAGCTCAAACCCAGCAGAGATACTGAATTAGCAGTCACATTTATCCTGTGCGCTCACTGTGGAGCTCCACATTTAGCAACTTGATAAGACCATACAGTCAACAGTTCCTGCAGCAGTTTTTGGCAGTGAAACAGAAGAGTGAACCTGTTATCAAAGAACAGCAGATATTTGTTGGTGTGAGATGGAGAGTTTTAATTTCCAGTAAAAAATTATCTACTGGAGCTGAGAAGTGCTTTAAACCAATAGCTGTTTTTTCTGTCATTAGACACCAATGACATAAGGTGACTCCTCAAATATATTCTTCCTCAGTTCTATAATTAATCGAGTATTGTGGGAGGTGTTTCTCGGGGCTGTGTTTTACCAGAGAGAAGCAGTGTTCCAAGCCAAGTGTCACATCCCCATCAGAGATGTGCGAGGATCTCTTACAAATGGCTGGCAGGTTGCTAACTGTACAGGAGGGATCCAAATCCTGTCCCAAACCCCCAGGACATTACAGCTTGTCTGGAGTTTCACTACAGGGTTGGGTCCCCCTGTTGCCTTGGTGCAACAGCTCCTTGCCCCAGCCTTTGAAAATGAATTGTTTGGTTTTGCTTCCCAGTCCTCTGTCCCTGATGTTTTTTCAAAAAAATAAATAAAATAACAATTCATTAAAGCCTTTTGTTTGAATGAAAGAAAAACAGAAAACATGTTTCATTTCCTTGATTTTTGATAAGGACACTTTCTTCTGAAATTACTTTCTGACAACTTTTCCATCAATCCTACTCAAAGGCTCTCTGTGTTGGGAGGCACAAAGCTGCTTTCCCAATTATGCTTCATTTCTTTGTAGATTCAGCTGAAGGAAAATGTGTTAAATAAATGATTTGTTTCCAATTACTCAGTCAACTCTAAATACAAATATGCACACATGTCTTTACATAGGGACTTAGCAGGCAGACCAAAATATTTGCAATTTTATGAGCTTATTGGGAAATAACAGAGACAAATGTCTCTTCTGATCATGAGCAGGTAAGTCCTTATGCACTCCTTGTGCATAATATGGAGGGTACAGGTTTTTTCTGTACTGCAGGTAACTGAAATAAGATAAAATTGCAAGCCTATAAATATTACTCCCTAAATGTTTTATTTATTTTAAAGATAAAAATGAAGGCACAGCTGTCATAGTATATCTTTGCCTTCAGAACAGTAATATATCACAGTGAAGATATTTTGATGGTGACTTTCAACAGGTGTGTGATCCTCTTTCCTGATAAGATCATGTGCCATCATCTAAGTAGCAGAGGTAAGGCTGCAAGAGAAATGAGCACACAAGGGAACATCCTGGAATATATGCACAAACATATTTGTTGTTTCATTTTGTTTTGAGACCATTTCACTCTGTTTTGGTAAACAACTTCTGTTGTCTCTGTTCCTTACTTAGTAACAATTCTTTTTGCATACTTTCTGTTTGTTTGGTTTGTGTTGGTTTGGTTTGAACAGTCCCAGAAGTCAGGTGCAATCCAGTGTGGTCGGGATTCTCATGTTAAGGGTCCAGCTGAACCTGTTGACCTTCCCAATGGTCTTTCCATAGTGATCCTTTCCAGCTTTATCACTATCCAGTGAATGGCTCATTTGCTGCTGGCCTGAAAACAAGCTGCTTTTTTACAGCCCACTCTGGGACTGGTCCAGCCAGGCAAGGCTGTGGTGTTTGACTCATCCCCCAGGACCACAGCAGCAGGCAGAACAATCCACCTGTGAAGCATCCTGGACAACAGTGCACTGATCCAGGCACTCACAGTCAGATGAGGATATACCTGCCCAAGAAAAGGGGGAAAAGCATGGTATTACTGCACTGCCTACAACCTCGTGCTAACAGCTGGCACAGACACCGAATTACCGAATTCCCAACCCCGCTGCTCTGTGTCTGCTCATAACTGCAGATCTCACCCACCCCTGTCTGCTTTTCCTGTTTGTTGAGGAAAGGGATAGAAGAGGATTACAGGGATCTTGGATTTGTATTAGGTGAAATAATAATGCAATAATGTTGGAACTTCAGTCATCTCTGAACTAATCATATTTCCTCCATCTTGCAAAATTATAGTGGAAATTGAAAACCTTTGAGCCTGTCATTAGCTCTATGATGTCCTCAAAAGACTTTTTGAAAATCCTGACTGTGGATTTTTGTCTTTTTGTTCATATACTTTGCTTCAAAAGGCAAAGTTTTACTTCCATGTTGAGCATCTGAGGTGTGAGAAATATAAACCAAAAAGTCCTGAAATGTCTTGCTCTTTTTCATGTCAAGAAATAGTATGATTGATACAACTAAGCAACAAATGAACTTTAATAACATTGTCTGCTTGGTATCTTCACAGTCATCTTTGTTCCAAAGAGAGACAGAGTGCTTGTGCAGCCCTAGATTTTACGTAATTTAACAAGTCCCTTAAGCTTATCATGCCTAAACTCATGCTTAAGCATTTTTGTTCCACGTTAATGAGCGCAGATTCAGCAGTTTATCTAAGTACTCTCTTAACACTGGTTTTAGCTTTGCACATTTCCCAGCAGGCTTCCAGCCTCCTCCAACTAATTGACCTGGCTTCTGCTTCATGAAAAAGGGAGAGAAACAAACAGGAAAACATTCTTTTCCTGCACCAAAAAAGGCCACTGTCATCTAGCAATTCTTTCTGACTTGAATGAGCAAGAGCTGGTAACTGCCTTGGAAAGAAAGTCCCTGGAAGTCCTCACCTTTACAGAGCCCAAACCTGTCTCTAACCTGTCTCTGCTAAATTCTCTCAGCCTCCCACACATGTGTGCATGTTTTTTCTTGGCCTTTCAGCTCAAAGAGAGGAGCTGGAAGCCCTAGGCAGCACTTTCTATGCATGTGATTTCTGACCTTGCAGGATGTGGAAGTTCATTTCACCAAGAGAAATCAAATCCTAAGCCCTTCCCACCAGGTGTTCTGTCCTGAAGCCAATCAACTCGGAAGTGGTACAAAATTATTTAATAATAAAACCTGGTAGCATCACTGTCAAACAATGAGTAAAATAGACCTTACATCATCAGTTAATTCCCACTTAGGTTGAGCTTGGAGAAGCTCAAAAGATTAGCCACGTCTCACAACCCTGCTTGAAAATCTACAGCTGCTCTGAGTCCCAAAAATGTTCTCCCTGAAGCTTCCCCATCCTCTTGCTCATCTCCCATGGTTGCTGCAGGGGACGTGGCAAAAGGAACAAAGGTGACAGAGGAGCCTTTTACTGCATCCAGCAATGGTCATTTCAGAAGGTAAAGTAGGCAATTACAGGTAACCTAAGAAGTCACAAGGAAGATGCAGTTCCAGCAGGTGAAACCTCATCAATTTATAAGGACTCAACACTGCTGGGGTTTTAATCCTTATAACTGAGAGGCAAACCCCACAGGGTTGAGAGAACTTTCCATTTCCTATATGGAAAATTCAGGGAGAATGATACAAAAAATCCTAAGCTGAGATTCCTCTTCCCATCCAAACCACAACCTCCCTACACAAGGGAAGCCCTTGAGAGTAAATACTTTCCTTTTGGAGTGACAAGGACAAAACTGCCCTGAGCTGTCTAAATGTACTGGCAAATTTCTTACTTCTGGGGAGCAACTAGACCAGGAAAGATGACCTTGTGATTAAAATTCCAGCCTGAGACTCTGGATATCTCAGTTTACTCCTTGCTCGTTATTCACTTTTTACCTGATACTGGAAAGGCCACTTAAACTCGCTATGAGTAAGTTCACCATCTTAAAATATGCATAACCATATTTCCTTTTCCTCTGTTTTACTTATTAGAATGTACATTGTTTGGGTCATCCCCCAGTACTAGAGGATATTTAGTCATTGCTGCAATAAAAATGCATAACAGCAATAAAACAACATCCTGAAAGACAAAAAAATACATGCTAGAAATGCATAATGTCTCTCATTATCAGTATGCTCTAAGTCCACTGAAAATGAGCCATTTGATAGTGGCTCCTGGCCTTCCTGGCAGCTCCAAGGGCTGCTCTGACCTGAGGATTCAAGTGGGCCACCTGAAATAAGAGGAGGACACCGCTGGTTTATCAGCCTCCAGCAATGATCTCACAGGTAGCTGGACAGGTCTGGTGAACTGTTTGCACACATGGAGCTAAATGCAGTATTTGTGATGCCTGTAAAGAATGTAAATTTTAAAAGGACATTGTATAAGGCTGTGTATCAATCAGATATCTGTGCCAGATATTTGAGGAATTGGGATTTCCACCTTAACCTGGCTTTTTCTCCAGTCAGTTTGAAACACTATAAGTGTAGAAAACTTGTGTATGTGTGCATATACATGTGTGTGTGCTTGTACACACCAGCATTACCCCTTCTGCAAATAAACCACACATAAAGGAAAATCTTGGAAAAAACTGTATGAACTCCTAACATCAAAGAACAACAGGAATTTCTCAAAGTCAATTGAGTTGGACACAAAGTTAGGAACAGATCCAAAAGCTCTGTGAGCTCAGCAGAAATGTATTGATGGTGCCTTCACTCATTCACTGCACAACTCTCCCAGAATGACCCTGCACAAGGCATTTCATTACATATATTACATAAGAATTATCAAAAGAAATTTAATGAAATGAGAAAAAGTTCTTCAGTATTAAACATTGACTAGAGTGTTATTCCTTACAAGTAGGGGATCAAAATAAATTGGAGTAAAAATTTTACTCTATATATGACTGAGAATTTCTCTGGACAGAGAGACTTCACGAAACTGAGGATGAAATGTTTGACAGCTGGGGGCAAAACCTCATCTGCTATTAAGATATGGCTTGAAAAGCATCTTACAGGGTTAAGATTAGGTTAACTTAAACAACAGCACTACCACCTTTAGGAAATATTGCCAGGTTACAGTTTGAGCTCTGTAATAGAGTAACAGTACAGTAATAGAACAGAAATCGACAAAAAATAAAAGTGATTCCAGAAAAATCTCTGGCTTTTCATTACAGTTTTGAAAATTCATCCATAGAAATATATTATTATGTAAATTCATGTTAGCCTAGCCCCATGTATTGCTTAGGGCGAGGCACACACAAATAGTCTTCATCTTCCAGCTGATACATGGTAAATTGCTGAAGTGAAGTAAATTAATCACATGCATGAACCCTTTTTGACAAATGACCTCTCATAATTACTCCTTTTCCTAAGGAGACTTCAAGACAGAAATTTAATCATAAGGAAAGAAATTCCAGCAAATGATTTCTTCTAGTCCCAGATGTAAAATTTTGTATCTATGGCTATACTGAATGTAGAAAATTATTTATTGCATTAATTAGCGGAAGCGTTTTGGCCGATTCACTCTCTTGGCAACCCACGGCATGGATGGTGCCACAGGTGTGAGACACAAGGTGTGTATCAAAGCATCCTCTGTGAATGACTTCTGCTGCTGCTCAGCAGTGCCACTGACCCACAGGATAGGGATGTGCCTGGATCTGAGCCCCTGCCAGCACAGGTCAGCCCTTTCAAAGGTAACCTCGGACAGCAAGGCACTCGCTCCTTCCCACGGCAGGAGGGAGCTCCCTCCTTTCAAACCCAACCTGGAGCAATTTCCCTGCACCACCAGCAGAGCCATCATTTCAGCAGGAGCAGTTTGACCCCATTTAGTGCCTGCAGACCCAGACCTGTGTGATTTTGTCCCTGCCCACACTGGGTCAGCAGCCCAGAGTACTCCTTGCTGCTGCCGTTCTCATCCCCCTGCACTGTGGGGCTGCCCCAGTGCCAGCAGGGAGCTGCTGGCCAAGCCTCTCTTCCTGGGAGTGCTGCAAGCAAGAGATAAAATAGTTCTCCAGCTGAAGCTGAGAGCAAGAGGAAGCTTATTCTCATCCAAGGCATGAGAAAGCTGTAAAACAGCACGATATGTGTGGGAAGGAAATGGAGCCTGACGGGTTCATATCATGAAAGCACCGAGCGTAACCCATTAAAAGGTTTTGCTATTACTTAGTGCAGTTGCAGCATGAAGATACTGCAGGGTGGGTGGGAATCCTGGGTCTGACCACACCACCACAGCACAGGAGAGAGCCAGACCTGCTCCTCTGCAAGCCTGTGTGTCAGGCTGCGTGTGATGTAGGTCAGGGCCCTGTCAGAATACACCCACTGTTTGTTCAGCATTCCTCTCCTGCCCTCCTCTCAGAAAGAGAGGAAAAAAAGAGAATGAGAAATTTATTTGTCCATGAGGCCTTTTTAAACAGACAAGGTAATTACCTGAGTACATCTATTATATGCAGAGCTGCTCCAATCATCACAAAGCACGATTGCTAAACTATAATTAACTGCCAAACACCCAACCCTGTTTAAGTCACCTCAATGCAGGGACATGGAACAAAAATTTCTATTGTCAATCCCATCGTGCAGTGTCAATGAGAGAGCAGGAGGCCAAGAGCAGGGCTTCACCCTGAAATACATACCTTCAGTTCACTGTGTCTGAAATTCTTAGCACTGTATTTTATTATTTTTTTAGAACAAGTCTGCTAAAGAGAGTTACTAAACATCCATCAGCAGCCCAACACGGCACTAACGGGAGCGTGCGGCAATCAACCAAACGGACCGAGAGAGAGCCGGGAGGAAGAAGTGTGGGAGAATTGCAAGTGAATTGGTGTGTTCATAAAAAATGACAAACGGCCCAAAAGGCTCAAGGTTCCTGTTCAAGGAAAGATGAAGAAGCAGTGCAAGCCCCTGGAGAGGGGGTTAAAGTGTGCTGGGGCTGCAGAGCTTGTGGAGCTACCAGGGCACAAACCCCACTCTTCATCCCCACTTCTGTGTAGCAGCAAAGCCAGGTCACTACAGCTGGTTCCTTAACTCATATCCAAGAATCCAGTGACTGGGAAGAATTACAGAATAGCAGAGCAGGAAAAAAAGAAACATCTTGTTTCCCTACCCCCATTCCCATGTAATTCCACAGCGCTCAAAATCAATTTGTCCTTACTACCACAAGCATGGAAGGAGAATCAGGAGTTGCATATTTTTTGTCAGAGTGCTAAAAGGAAAAAAATAAAGCAGAGGGTAAAGTAATATTGGAGGTTTGGGTTTTTTTCTTTTTCCAGTCCTAAACTTCATTGAAGTAAGGGGCATGCATCCAGGGCAGCCCCCAGAGACACCCTTGTCCTGCAGTTGACTTTGCCCATTGAGCAGATTGCTTAGTTGCATTTACACTACCTGACCCACTTTTTAATCTCCCTGTTTGTAGAAAAAACAAACTCATACAGAAAATGAAGCACAGTCCAGATGCTCTAGAGAGGGTCTTTGAATTGTGAATCACATAGAAAGGAAACTCGAGGAAAAGAGAGGCCTCACTTTACCCAGGGAACAAAAGGCACCAGTGTCATAACATAAACTAGATTTACTCCCCAGTCCTGCCCCACATCACACCTCATTGCTGGTCTGATAGCAGACTGAGATACTGTTCTCAAAGTTCTGCCTAATGAATGAGAATGAATGGGCTTGGGCTTCAAATGAGAGACAACTTACAGCTCTCTCAGGAGGAAAATCATGTGTACATGATTCTCTATGCACATGTATTCACATGTACTCATACATGCAATGAACAAATTTTGTCTATTTGTAACCAGACCAGACAAATTTCAGGCAGTCCACTCCAGCAAAGTTTCTCCTTCTATCTTGCATTTGTTAACACAACACATCATGGTGTCCTATTTTCCCTTGCATTTTTAAAAGTGAGAGCTCTAGAGTAATTTAATGTTCTCATTTACCACAGGTTTTATTGAATATAGAAATCAATAACAAACTGCTGGTCAATAAAGAGCTGGTTATGGAAGGGAAAAGCTTTTTGCAGGTGCTAAAGAGAAAAAAAAATAGAGAAATAATTAGTATGTGTTTGACAGTGGCCACTGGGCTGTAACTAATAAGGGGAATGTGTCATCTGTTAGGAGAAAGTTTTCATTTCACGGCTGCCTTGAAGACCTGGGGACATTGGCTGTCTGCAAGAGCCAGGCACAGGTAGTTACCATCTCAGATGGATGTTTTAGCCAAGCAAGGAAAACTTTTTTCATTTCTTTCAAAGCACTTACTGTTGGCACAGAATAGTTCCCTCCAGTCCCCAGCAAGTCAAAAACCACTCTTATGTTCCTGTGAAGCAGGACACAGACTCTAATACCCTCATCATCATCACCATCACCATCTGGCTGTATCTGTTGTCTCATCATGGTGCAGACCCTGCTCACTCACTGACAGATCTTCTAGATTGTTCTGCATGGCTGAAGCTGCTAACTGCAGCCTGTCACCCTATCAGCCTGCCATGGTTCGGTGATCTTGGTATCATCCAGCGGAGAGGCTGACATAGGCCCAGCCCAATGCACTGCAGAAGGGATGATATTCCATCCCTATTGAAGTGGAGAGGAGCCTGGTCACCAGAACAGGCTGGCTACAGCTCGTGGGAATAAAGCAACAGGGACAGGGAGAAAAACATTACAATTGGTACTCTGCAAAATAAAAGTGCCCATAAGAAACAAGGCTTCAAACTGATGGAGGACTAAACACATCGAAAGAAATTCACAAATGAGTTATTAGACATTTTTAGGAACTTCCTCTATTCCCTCTGGTTTACAAATCCTGTAGTGAGCTGCTCCAGATAGTCAGGGTGCCATGATCAGCTATGCTCAGCTCACTCCTGTGACCCAGGGATCCACACGGCACTGACCTCATGCACACCAGGTGCTGTGCACAACCTCTGTTTGTCAGATTATAGCCTCATTTCTTCCTTTCCAGATGAAGACAGAAAGATGGAAGAAGGGGATTGCAGCAGGAAACAGTGAGTCTACAAGGCAGATTTCAAATCCTTTTCCTTGACAGCCAGGCTCTGTCACCTAAGTTTTGTGGGCATATTCCTGCTGTTATATCATCGTACAAACAACTCAAGTGCACTTTTTACCTTCTTTTGCTCCATAAGGTTTTATTTTCTCCTTCAGTGCTATCACGTTTTAGTTAGAAGTGATCACTCTAAATTATCCCACTGCTCTGACCCCTCAGGTGCCTCAGCTATTAGATTAGACTACCCCATCCGTGAAGGCAAGGATATCGATATCATCTGTACATCCATCCTGATGAACCGCTAACCACTACAAGATCACCTTGAGGGAAGAGGCATTTAAACTGCCCAAGAAATGAAATTTAGAGGGGAAAAAGACAAAGAAAAAATAATAATAAAAAAAAAAAAGACACCTGCATGGGGTACAAGTCCATGGAATAACTGCTTCCAGTAAAAGATATCTCCTTCTGATGAGGAGATGTTGCTGAGTTGCTGCTGCTGTTGTTTTTATAGGAGTGTGAACAAAGCACTGACCTGTTCAGGTAGGAGAAATAATTGAGCCTATAATCAGTTATAAGTCTCCAGATGGAGCCTCATTAGCTTTCCAGGCAACATACATTAAAATTCTGACATGTTCATACCAAAGTCCCAGCAAGTCAAAGCTCTCCCAAGCATGTCTGTGACCTGTAAGGATCCCTTGTAACCCTCACTGGTGCAATATTTTAGTTAGAGAGGCAATGAGGAGAATGCTCCAGCTCCAAATGCAATCCATTCATAGCAGCAACACAAAGGCATCAGGATGTAAACAGACTGACATTTGGTATATTTAGGGTTTAATCTATATGCAAATCTCTTGAACATACTTCAATAAAAAAATAATTCACAGAAATTTATGTTTACAACTTTGGGCGTGATTCTTTATGTCTTTAACTAATGGTCTCAGATCTGTACTGTTGTATTTTACAACACAGAACTGATAGATTGTTTGAACAGGAGCAGAACTGAACATTTCCTTTTGTAAATACAGAAGAGACCTGAGAGTTTTTTTCGATGAGTAGCACACAGTGGTTACTTGTGGTAAGACACACAAGACCTCCAGCAAGATTAAAATTCCACTTCCCTCTCCCTGTCCCCAGCCCACTTGTCTTTTGAATAGGCACACAGAGCAGCATGGATGCTCCAGCTGGATCCTCAGGTTGGAGAATCAGTGTTAAGGACTCTGGACACCTCTGTGTAGGTCATGTGCCCCACAGTCTAAACGCAGAATGCAGCCACTTGAAGATTTGCTGAAAGTGAGAAAACAAAATATCATGGAGGAGACCCATAGCATTGTCCTAAGTGAGCTCTAACCAAACCAGTCAGGTCAAGTGCACTCCTAAGGACACATACAGCACTGTCAGCAGGAGCTGAGACCTCCAGGGGATCTGGCTAGACTGAGTATAAAAAAAGAAATTTGCATCAGAGACATTATTTTAGGGCCAGAAAAGGGCCTTAAAGAAAGACATAGGTCACTACCTCCTCTAGTTCCTCCTATACTGAGAACAATAATTCTTCAAGACAGCCAGCCTTGATTGAAAGTCTTCAAGCAATGGAGATTCATCATTCCATTAATTCTCACAATTTCTCATTTCCATGGCAGCAAACCGTAGTTTTCATGCAAAATGAGAAGGAGGCATTTTGAAAGGAAATGCTCATACATACAGAAGAAATGAATCACAAATCCTCATACTTAATATCCACCTAAATCTCTCACAGCAACATGGAGGTTATAAACAAGAAACCCAACAATTTTCAGATCTTTATCTAGATGCAATGTTCTTTTTAATCTTAACTCCTGTATAATGCAGGAAATGCTAAAACATATACTTCTGCATATCACCAAGCAATTCATATGGAGATGTTTTAATTGCCTATTTCAGTAGGAGCCACATTAGTTATCTGTATGTAATTCCCAGAATATTTTATTCGTATCATGTTTGTAAAAAGACTGAAAAAAGAGGACTATATACACATCGATGTCTTTCTCTTTAAAAAGTAGGAATATTTACATGCCATATCTGATTTTAAATGTACCAGTTAGTAATATTGAATTGGGAAAATTTAAATATAGTTTCAAGGCAAAATACATGAGGAATGCATAGAGGTAAGTTAAGAGCAAACCTGTTGCAAGCAAAATCAATAAAAATATTCATTAAAAGCCTCGGCTGCTCAGAGTTAATGGTTCTCTTAGAAGGTTCTCAAACACCTTAAGGGGAAGACAATGCACAATGAAGACATTTAATTAACCTTAACTCTGACCCCCATAGCAATAGTATTCACATATCTTGCAATCATTATTTCTTCCCTACCTGATATGTACCCCTGAGAGCACACTTTCTCATCACCTTCTCATCACATGGATCTTTCCGTGCTCTTCTAAATTTCTCCAAGATAAGCATAAGGGACACTTAATGAAATCACAAAAGGAATCATAGGCAATGGAATGAGATTAAAGATAAGCATAGGTGGAGATCATCTCTTCTGCTGGGAAGGGAAAACCTTCAAGATATGAGAATATGATCTGTATTGATGCAGATGCAGCTGTTCCTCTCCCCTGGCCGCACCACAACAGGGGATTGATGAAGAGAGGGGAGGACTTACAGAGAGAGACAATCTTCTTTTTGACCAAAAAGAGAAACTACATGATTCTGGGAATGAGGAATGCTGCCAAACCACCCTGTTGTCTTGATTCCCTGTTTGTAAGAAATAATAATTATGGCTTTCTCGTAGGCACCAAAGTACCACCTTTGGAGGTAAGATGAAGGATGGGAGGAAGAGACTGGTGCAGGTTCCTTTTCAGAAAGTTTTCTCAGAAAATTTCCCAGGTTTCTGCTAACACTCTGGAATTTTCCCTCCCTCAACACTGTAACCAAGATTAGAACATCAGACTGCAAATTGTTAAAGATTTACTCTTGATAAGCTTTTTAACTCAGCTTCCAAATGCACAGCTAATTCACACAAGATTGTAAAGAACTTCTGAAAAATACCATTTGGAAAAACGAAAAGACTGAGGATTTTAAAGATGTGAATAAGAAGCACCTGATTTATACACAGACCCTCCTCACTGTTCACAGGGGTCTGAGGGCACACAGGTTTAATGGAAAGGGAAAAAAAACCCATACTTCAATATTTCATTTCAGAAATCCCAGCTATGGGAGGTGATATAGGAAAAGTGTCATTTCCTTGCCCCACAAAGAATAGTCACAAAGGAAGTCAAGCAGGCCTTAAAAAGGCAGATCTGCTAAAGGTAGAGGTGCATTAAGCCTTCAGCTGTGCTGGATGAAGAGCAAAAAACACAACTGAAAAATGTATTTGAAAGTTATTTGGAGAAGAAAAGAACTATCTGTTCTGCACAATTACAAAATAGGCATCCTAATACAGCAGTTATGTGAAACAGTGCCAAAAAAACAAGAATGCAGACTATTTAGGAAAGTAAAATTTAGTCTAATATGGGTTATTTTTCCTTGACTTGTAAAGGCAGTATACTTTTACTGTATCAAGTCTTAACTGTGAACCCAAAAATCCTCTTAAGTCAACAAAGAGACTGCCATTTACTTTATCAGACTATAAATCCAGTCCCAAAGAAGATAAGTGCAATGTGTCATGGATAAATGATGGAACTGAGGAGAGCTATTTTCCAGCCATAACCGGTTCCTCCAATCCTGAGAGCATTGTCCTCTGAAGCACAGCCTCTGCCAGGGCAGCACTGGGCCTTTTAAACAGAGCAGGACTGCAGCATAACCTGCTGTGGAGAGGAAAGCAGCTCAAGCACTCACACATGGGCCAGGAGCAGATGCCATGCTCTAGGAACCCTGGTGGATCCCCTAGCTAGCCCATGGTTGCCCAGAAGTGTGTGGGTATGTTTAAACAGCTGGAAATACCAGAACAAATGTGCTTAGCCCCTCTCAGGCTGCTCAGGACCAGGAATTCATTCTCAGGGGAGATTCTATGGTTCCTGCATCCACCAGATCCACTCCCTTGGAAGATGCTAAAATGAAGTCAGCCTAGAGGGATCTGGACAGGCTGGATTGATGGCATAAGGCCAACTCTATGAGGTTCAACAAAGGGAAGTGAAAGGTCCTGTGCCTAGGTCACACAACCCCACACAGCACTACAGGCTGGGGCAGAGTGGCTGGAAATCTGCCCAGGGGAAAAGGACCTGGAGGTGCTGGTCAACAGCAGCTGAAAATGAGCCAGGTGTGCCCAGATGGCCAAGGAGACCAATGGCACCTGGTCTGTATCAGAAATGGTGTGTCCAGCAGGAGCAGGGCAGTGGTTGGCCCCCTATGCTCAGCCCTGGTGAGACCACACCTGGAATACTGGGCTCAGTTTTGGGCCCCTCACAACCAGAAAGACATTGAGGGGCTGTAGCACGTCCAGAGAAGGGCGACAGAGCTGTGAAGGGTCTGCAGCACAAGTCCTGTGAGGAGCAGCTGAGGGAGCTGGGGTTGTTTAGCCTGCAGAAAAGAAGACTCAGAGGAGACCTTATAACTCTCACAGAAAGGAGGGTGCAGTGAGGTCTAGTTCAGTCCCTTCTCCCAAGTAACAAACAACAGGACAAGGTCTTAAGATTATCAGGGTAGGTTTAGATTGGATATTAGGAAAAAGTTCTTCACCAAAAGGGTTGCCAGGCACTGGAACAGGCTGCCAAGAGAAATGGTGGAGTCAGCAGCCCTGGAGGTATTTAAAAGACATGTAGATGTGGCACTTAGGGACAAGTTAGTTGTGGACCTGGCAGTGCTGGGTTAATGGTTGGACATGACAATCTTAGAGGTCTTCTTCAGTCTAAACAATTGATGATTCTGTGATTCAATCCTGTTTCATTTATGAGATTTGATGTGATGATAGGCCAACCTATCCAACCTGAGGGCAATGGCCTTTTTCACCCATATGCAAAGCAAAACATCTGAAGTCATTACTTGCTGGAGCAGATAGCACTGCTACATCATGCCATTGTGCAGACTGTCAAAATAAATGGCTTTGAAAGATCTGGTAAAAGATACCAGGGGAGAGGCAGACAGATGGCTCAGATGGGAAAAGACAAACTTCATCAGAGCTCTCATTTGAGCTCACATTGTCTTCATTGTTTCCTTGGACCTGGCTTTTCAAGGGCTTGCAGACCCTGCATAGACAGACTGACCTGCCTGTGGGTGAGCTGAGATAGAACAGAGAGTCCAGACTCTGTCTGAGAAAGCTGCTACCTCTCTGCTGCTGTTTCACTCAGCCCTACGTGTAGCTCCAGCACCCAGGCTTTGACTGTGCTTGCTGACAGTGACCCTGCTGGCACCTTGCAGCAGCAAGCTTGGTCCCTTTCTTTGAACCAGATATGGAAGAGCCAGGCAACACCGCTGGCCTGGATTATCCCCACCTGAGCACCATCCCTGTGTCCTGGGTGTTAGATTCAAACTCAGGGACTCTTTGATTGGACTGCAGAAGAATCTCTCTGGCAGCAGATATGAATGACTTTGTGATAAATAATTCCTTCCCTGCCCTTTGAAATCCATATGCTGCTGATAACTCAGCTATTGAATCATATTAGAAAAGAGAGGAGACCTTTTGCTCTGCCAGCTCTTGTTTTAAGCCTAACTGCTAGTTCAATGCAGCCATGAATTTTTGCCTCCTTGCATACAATATTTTGATTTCTAAAGCAGGAAAAGCATGAGGAAAAAAAAAACCCTCATCCTAGAAGGAAATTAGCATCCTGCAGCCTAATAACCCATTCTCTGCATCACATGCAGGGTGGTGTAATTAAAGCCATAAAATATTCAGAATTGATCTCCCCATTTGGAAGATACACTTGCAACAAAACTAATGATGGCTGCTGCTGTGTGCCTAGGAGAGGATATCTCCCCCAAAAGGCTTCTCTCCCTAGGAATCCTGCTGCTTCTATCCTGCCTTTTCCAGGGGAGATGAAGGTCAGATAATCCAGGCAGCAAATACATTCAGTTCCTGCCCAGCCCCAGCTCCAGGGGTCACAGCTCAACACTTCAAAATTTGAGATGGGCTGTTCTCCTGCAAAAAGCTCCTGGAGCACAAAGCTCCCCAGAGCACATCCAAGACCAGCAGCATGTCCTGCACAGCACAAAGCTCCCCAGAGCACATCCAAGACCAGCAGCATGTCCTGCACAGCACAAAACTCCCCAGAACACATCCAGGACCAGCAGCATGTCCTGCTCAGCAGTCATCAGCCCCTGCTCACCCCTCAGCAGTGACAGAACTTGTCACCAAAACAAGAGGCACCCAGGCCTGGCAGATTAGTGACTCCTAGTGCTTGTGGGATTGGCCCCAGTTTCTCCAAAGCTGATGATTTACTGGTGCATCCCATGGCACAGTGGCATTTGCAGGTCTCCTCTCACCCTGCCAGTACCAGTACTGTATTAAATTTCCTGCCTGTGACTTCTGCTAGACAAAAAACACTGCCCCAGTCAAGGATTTTGTTTTGATAGCCTTGGTTTCATTCTATAAGTGTGAAAGTCTCTTCAAGTCTGTTATGTTCCCTTTAGAAGCAGGACAAATTCCCTAATTTAGAAAGTTTTAAAATAAGGATGAGAAGTAAAGACGAAAAACCTTTTAAGCAGAGTTGATTGACAGTAGTGTTTTAAACTGTACAGTAAACAGAAAGTATCTGATCTGCTTTAAGAAGGTATCTTTAATGCCTGTATTACATTTTTGTTCTCTGCTTTCTACCCCTACTTCAGCCACTGCATGGCAGCTTTGCCATGTCTCTTCATGCTTCAGGGCAGGGTCATGAAGCCAGTGCTCTCCTTGTACAACCAAGTGTCTCAGAACCATTTGGTAGGACATCACCAGACCTGCCTCCTGCCATGTCTCCATCCACCCCATCCCAAGAACAAAAATGAGGAGCCCTGAAGCCAGGCCCATCTCTGCTGCACTAGACCTGCTGCAAAATATCACTTATCCCCACCTATTACATGGAACAAAACTCATTACTAAAACCCTGGACATCAGAGCCAGTAGCTACAAGAATTTACATCATAACCCAGTAGCTTCTCCCACTGTATTCCATTCTGAGAAACAGATATTCTTCTGGAATGTGTAGCTAAGAGAGCAAATGCAGCCTGAGATCCACCCTGCAGCCAGCTCTGAGCTAGAAGAAAACTATTCCCACAATTCAGCTTAATTTTGCTTCCTGTCTCTTTCAAAAAAATAAAAAGCTCTCTTGTAGAAAACATCAGATGACTCCCCTTGATTTACAGCTGGACCCTTTAGGAGATGTAAGTAAGAAGTAACTATGACCTCCTTCTTAAATGTCTTACTTCTGAAAGCCAAAACCAATCTGAATAAAAAATTAATTGATCAATATTCTCCCACCATTTTTTGCCAATTAAGCCTGTAAGTTAGTGCACCTTAAATAATGTGCCAGAGCAAAGGTTTCATGGGCTCAGCCTTGGTTGTTCACCTGTGAAAATTAAATATGCTTAATTTTTATGTGATAACAATTATGTAACTTATTTTTGGAAGTAAATAATTCAGCACAGATGAGAGTCACAACACAGAAGAACGGACTGTACCTGTGTTTTGCCTACTGATAAGGGGCAGTTTTGCTGTTCCTTTGAATCCCTGCAGGACCAGCATTAAACTCTGCAAGCATCTTGAGAGAGAAATATAAAATAGCCCTCCCAGCAAAGCTAAATTCCAGTGCCAGCTGACATTTGTTTCTTTTTATCTATACATTTGTCTAATTAAGAAGATACAGTGCCGTTTTAATTTTCATATAAACTCTTAACTTCAATGGGGATGCATTCTGCAAACCAAACAAGGATTTATTAAGATAATAAAGCAAGCACTTCATAAAAATTTAAATGCCTGCTCTGAGCATCTTTTTTTGTGGAACCAAGAAGCCAAACTGGGGAAAGGATCTGCAGCAAACCACTTCAGCAAGCTCACGCCCAGGCACGTGTGTGAAGTCTGTGTGTGCAGGGGGAGCTTCCCATATCTGAGGCCACTTGCCCCCACAACACCAGCAGGATTTTAACTGTGTGCCAGCTTTGCACCTTTTTGAGCACAGGGGTGCCCTGGTTCAAATTAATGGATTCATTTACAAGGACCTTGGCTGGGGGGAAGGCATATTAGTTTCCCTTGCTTGTGCTGCATCGTCTGTTTATAACAACACAGTTAATCAAAGGAAGGGGAGATGAAGATCTTTTTTTGTCAGTGTGGCAGGAAAGACCGTGAAGCTTTAATTGACCCCTCGAGAGACAAAGTGAAAAGCTTGTGGAATTAGCTGGATTTTTAACACAAGGGCATGTTTTCCTTCCAGATCTGCTCTAGACACTAAAAGAAAGGGTCATGGTCCCAGCTCCCTGCTGCCCTGGGTGCAGCTGCTGCACCACCTCCTCACCTGAACCATTTCAGAAGCAATGCAGCTATTAATACCTCAGGGTAATGACTCACAGTAATCCCTTAAACCCTGTAATTGAAAAAAAAAATGGCCACTGCTGACTAATGATTTTGAGAGTGGGGCATAATTAATTGACTTCTGGATAAGGTGCCTGAGGATTTTAACATGGTTGGTAGCTCTGCCTCACTTGTCTGGGCTCTGCAAGCTGTTCCCAAAGGCAACATGCCCTGGATCAGCCAGGCAAAATGGTGTCCAGGTCCTTTGAGACCAGGGCTGGGGGGGACAAGGATGTCCCATGTGCTGTGTCCTCCATCCCTCCCAATGCATGGAGGTACCAAGGTGGATTTAGAAGTCACAGCACTGGCAGGCTCCCAGCAGGGCAGGTGAGGAGGGACCATAGTCCCTGTGACTGAATCAAAGTTCTGCAAAATTAAAGAGCCTGAGAGAAGGGACCATATAGCACATCTGATTGTCTGGGGGTTTTTTAAGGAGGCCTGAAAAATTCCAAACTCTGCATTTAGAAAGATGGGGAAAGAGGAAAGGATTCTCAGAAATACTCAAAATGTGATGAGAAGTTCCTGCAGAGAACTGGTGAAGTGTGCCTTCTATTCCACAGGCTTTTACCTGGCAAGCTCTTCTAGTTCTATCAAATCAGGTCTTCCCCCTCCACTTTATTTCTGGTGGGGAGAGAGACCAAGAGGCTGAAAATACATGTTACAGCACAGGGCAGAAAAGGACAAGCTTCCTACTCCCTCCTCCTTCCCTAGCCATGACTTACAGCAAGATTGCACAAAACTGAGGACAAGCAGGGATTAGCTGGCTGGCCAGATGAGGAAAGGTGTGCTCAGGAGTAATTTGTTACAGCAAGACCTGACCATGTTGGCCCTCCACAAAATGAACATCAGGTTCCAGTATGAAGGTTACTGAGGATTGCTACAATTTGTTCCCAGTGCTGCATGTGAGCTCTGCATCTCCTTTATTTCCACTCTTCTGGTAAATCTGAAGTGCAGAAGCAACATTTTCCTCAGTGGACCCAGTAGTCAATAGGCTACCACAAGTCCCCGCTGATAATTGATGTTTTAACACATGGAAATTCCTG
Source organism: Hypocryptadius cinnamomeus (assembly GCA_013400635.1). Classification (NCBI taxonomy): domain Eukaryota; kingdom Metazoa; phylum Chordata; class Aves; order Passeriformes; family Zosteropidae; genus Hypocryptadius; species Hypocryptadius cinnamomeus. The sequence goes on from VYZP01077245.1 coordinate 66,443, forward strand.
AAGGAGATAAGCCTATAGCTTTCAAATGCAATACTGAGGAATCATTCTAGCCAAAAAAAAGGCAGATGATCTGCTTACAATTTGCACAATCACTCTGCAGATGTGGACACATATATGAAAACAATTTTTAAAAAGTGGTTTTAGATAGAGGCAATGGCTTCTTTACAACTAAGATCTTTTACTTCTTCTAAAAATCTTTCTGCTTTTCTCTTCATACCACTGCAGCTCCAACAGTACTATCATAAATAATAAACATCATAAGCCATGTGGCAAGAAAATCTAAACAGCACCATAGCTGCTTATCACTATCACTTGACTTAAAATATTCTAGCTGGATTTTCTCTCTGCTGTAACAAACATTATGTTTTTCCTTTTCTTCTCAAATAACTGTGACACAACCACAACGCAAGAAAGTTCCCTGCAAGCCCTCAGCATTATGCAGCCTCATTAGGAGCTTTGATTATTTATTTGGCACATCTCCAGCTTGCCTGAGTGGCTGAGTCTGTCAGTCCTGCACGCTGATTCATATCGCCAGTGGCTAATACAGCTCAAGTGCCAAAGGCAAGCCAAAGGGCAAAGTCAAAATAGGTAATAGCATCAGCTGGGAAAAGTAACCAATGCACGTCATGTCAGTGACCTCATGATGACCCCACTGAGCCTTTTTTTTTAATGGGAGGCACTGAAAATGAAGATTTCATGCCAGGGGATGTATTGATAACTTCATGGAAATGACCACAGCCCCGCACTCTTCTTCTGTCAGCTGTCCTTTTAATGATTGTTAATCTTGTTTTGAGACAAGAAAAACTGCAGTTTACTTGAATACTCTGGGTCTACAGGGAGGTTTCATTTCATTCTTCCCTTCCTTTCTCTGAAGTACCAGATGCTACACAGGATTAGAGAGCAGTTTGAACTAGAATGCAAAAAAATAGCCTTAAGAAACATTTGCATTGCCTTAAAAGTCCTCTTGGAACCAGACATCCAGATTTTGGTCCTCATTTGAACCAGCTATTTTTTCCTTCACTGCAGCAGTGTTAAGGAGGTTGACTGAAAGTCAGCAAAGTTGTCTTGCATATAATGCCTCTGGGACAACTGACCAATGACCCACTGATCATCTCCAGGTTTTAGTCAGCAGGGCAGAAACATACCTTCAGCCTTGTCTAGAAGTGCTCAGTTTTGATCTCTTTATCTTACACTAGAGGAAAAAAACAACCCACTCTTTGTTTTGTGGGAATCAGTTTTTGTGGAAACATTTCCTCTGGCCTTTCAGATCAAATCTTCACCTAGAAACTCTTCCCCACCATGCCAAAATATAAGCAATGAATATTATTGCCAAAGGAAGCAACAGATGAATAATAATAGCTTTATTTTTAACTTATCCCTTAAAAGGATTAAGCACCCCAAAGCTGTCCCACAGGAGTTATACTTTACCACCACTGGGTAAATAGAGATTTTTTTGGTTTATGAAGCCCAAACCATCCATATTCATGTCAAACACAGAGAGTCCCTGTCAAAAAGGCTTTAAGCACAAAGACTCACAGAAGAATGTAGGTTACTCTTACACCAATAGCTCCTGATATTGTGATCTAAAAAATGTCATAGCAACTAGTCCTGCAACGAGCTGGATCTTCCCTGAGTCCTATCAACAACTCAAATCATGTCTTGGTATTCAGGCTAGAGCAAGGAACCAGCCTCAGGGGCTGCCAGCACCCTCCTCTTCAAGCTGGTAAGTTCCTAGGTTGCCTTATAAGAGAAGAAAGAAAAAATTAAGTAAAAAAAAGCCAGGAGGAATTTGGACTGCAAATGTTTTTTCCACTGGTGTTAAGAAGTACATGAAAGTTGGAGCATTATGTTCAGGATCCAGCCTTTGAGAGGGCAAATTCTCCACTCCAAGGGGTTGCTGGGATGGGATTTGGCTCCAGGTACAACATCCTTCCTGTCAGACTTCCTAGCACCCTTAAAGACTAGCTGGCTGTGCTGTGACCTTCCCAACATGCCAGCTTGTAGCAGCAGAGACACACCCAGGCCCAGCTACACTGCTCCAGGCCACCAAAGCTCTCGAGGGACCAGCACCAGAGAATTCGCTACCTGGAGGGTCATGACCTGGACATTTCAGGAGAACTAGAAATGTTTGTGCTGCATACAACTGGTGTAGCACAGTGTGGCCATGATGTGGCCTCAGACAGAGAAGCCCAGGTGTTCTCCAGCCACAGAGCATCCCACAGGAAGGCATGGTGTTATGGCTCCCACCACATCTTCAAAAAGCACTCTGGGACTCCACTGCTGTACAGCTGGCAGCTCCAGCAGCCAGGCAGAGCACCTTTTCCCACATTGTGTTTGCCTGTGTTTCCTCCCCAGTCTGTCCTTCACACTGCAATCAGCCTTCAGACACCCCTCATCTCCTTGAAACTCAGATTCCCATCTCTTCACATGCACACCATGTACTTCTTGTACTCTGCTGGGGACAAGGAGAAAAGGGGAAGGGGTCCTATCCCCCTTCAGGAAATGCTAATTAGATTATTCCAACCTGCTCCCTTCAAAATGTACAGTTATGGACCAATAAATTGCACACCCAGAGGTGACATTCCCCAAATAAACGATTACTTAAGGATTAGTCACGCAGCTGTACAAAGGCATATGGCTGGCTTTGCAGGAAGGATTCTTGGAGCACACATGAATACAGATGACTCAAGCAGTCAGGGCAGGGATCTATCCTTCCACTTCAGCTGGGTATAAAGCTTCAGGCTTCAGGTCTGTCTACCTGTGTTTGGCATCTCCTAGGCACACCTACAACACTGCAGCTGGTAATTATGAAAGAAAGGAAATCCTTCACAAAAAGAAAGAGTGACAAACTGAAAAAAGTGTTTGGCTTCCTGAAAAGATCTTGATCAATGCACTTAAAATTCGTCCCACTCCAACTGGCAGTTTCTGAAGGACAGTGGAAAGACAAGAACGTTCTGAGGCATTTTCAGTAGCAGAATTCATAGGGGTACCCAGGGAGCTCTTGGAGCAGCCTGAGCACACGGGCCTCAGGCTGCACAGCAAACTCCTCTCCAAAGGGCCATTCTCACAGAGAGCTGGAGCTGGGGAGCTTGTGTTCTTCAAAACCAGGAGCTGCACTCCCTCTAAGAAAAACTGTTCTTTGCAAGTGCATAACTCATATTTTAGCCTTGATGGGGTGAAAAGAAATGCTACAGCTGACTTCACTAAAGGTTTCAAATCAACCCCATTATCTGTAACATTAATAACTGCAGCTTTTAGCATAGTGAAGCCCAGCAGTTTCTTAGGATGAGGCAGATGCCCTTTGATTGCTCTGGTTTTTTTCCTATTGCTAATTTAGGATAAGGGTCAGACTTGATGATTTTAGAGATCTTTTCCATCCTTAATGATTCTATGATTCTATTTATTACTTCCAGGACATCGATGGGACATTTCTTCCCTTTTTTTGGAGGGAGAGGATGGAGACAGGTATGACACTGGCTGAGGCACCAGCATAACAGAGGCAAATGTTGTTCTCCAAGCAAAGACACCTGCACCCTGCACCCACCTAAACCCATAATCACTCCCTACTTGTTTTAGGGCCCACAAAATCATGAATTACATTACAGAACAAGCTTGGTAGCAACAGGCTTACTCAAGACTACTTTACCTTCATATTTTCAAACACTTTGTCAACAAAAACTGCTGAAAAAACAGCAGGTGGCCGGGAAAACTGGATTATTCTCTGTTTCCTTTCCGCCTCATGTGTTTTTCCTTCGTCCGCAGGTCTTTCCCACGTCGGCTCGCTCCCGCCGGGCACGGGGGATGTGTCCCCGGCCGGCAGCGCCCCATGGCCGGTCCGAGGGGTCCCTCTGCCGATGGCAAGCGGCGGCGGCGGCCGGAGCTGAGCGGGGGATGCCCCTGTGCCTTCCCTGCCCGGAGCTGCTCCGCCTGCCCGGGATGCGCTGGCTCTGGGACAGCCCCGGACACCCCGCACCCTGCCGGGATGCGCTGGCTCTGGGACCGTCCCGGACACCCCGCACCCTGCCGGGATGTGCTGGCTCCGGGACAGCCCCGGGCACCCCGCACCCTGCCGGGATGTGCTGGCTCCGGGACAGCCCCGGACAGCCCCGGATAGCCCCGCACCCTGCCGGGATGTGCTGGCTCTGGGACAGCCCCGGACAGCCCCGGATAGCCCCGCACCCTGCCGGGATGTGCTGGCTCTGGGACTGCCCCGGGCACCTCGCACCCTGCCGGGATGTGCTGGCTCTGGGACAGCCCCGGACAGCCCCGGATAGCCCCGCACCCTGCCGGGATGTGCTGGCTCCGGGACAGCCCCGGACAGCCCCGGGCATCCCGCACCCTCCCGGGATGCGCTGGCTCCCGGAGAGCCCCGTCACCCACACCCTGCCCGAGATGATCTTGCACCCCCGGTCCAGCCCAGCAACACTGGACTCAGTTTTCTACTTTCGGTTTTGTGCTTGTTTTCAGTGCTAGAAGAGCACTGAGGTGCTAGAGTGCGTGCAGAGAAGGGTCTAGAGCACTCATCATATGAGGAGCAGCTGGGGGAGCTGAGTGCTTAGCCTGGAGAAAAGGAGGCTCAGGGGAGACCCTGTCGGTCTCTACAACTCCCTGAAAGGAGGGCGTAGCCAGAGGAAGGTCAGCCTCTTCTCCCAGGTAACAAGTGACAGGATGAGAGGAAACAGCCTCAGGTTGCACCAGGAGAGATTTAAACTGGATATGAGGAAAAATTTCTCTGCCCAAAGGGTGTTCAGGCGTTGGAATAGGATCCCAGGGAAGTGGTGGAGTCAGCATCCCTGGAGGTGTTTGAAACTGTAGATGTGGTGATTAGGGACATGGTTTAGTGGTGATCTTGGCAGTGATGGGTAAATGGTCGGACTCAATGATCTCAGAGGTTTTCTCCAACCTAAACAGTTTTATGATTCTATGATTTTAAGATGGGATTTTTATCCATGGCTGTGTGGGATCTGATCCCATGGTGGTGCACAGCCCACTGGGGCAGGCAGCAAAGTACCAGGACAGTGCAGATACTCCCCATGTCCAGGGCCATAGGATTACTTGCTCCTATCGCAGTGCAGGTGGCAGTGTGGCCCCACAGCATCCTCTCCTCCACCTCAGAGCAGGGAGGGGATCAAAACTCAAAACAAGGCACTGCCTGCACTCAGGTTTTCAAGCTCCCAAATAATCTGAACTTTCATTAATGGAAAACACTATTCCTCCCCAGGCTTAGGGAAATGAATCCATAAGTCTTCCCCTCAACAGGGACACAAACACAAATTCCAAATTCCCACACAGGAAGAAAAGGCAGAATGGGGAAAGGATGAATGATCTTAATGCAGCGGGCAGAGGATGGACCAACAGCAATTTTCATGAGTTCAGCAGCTCATACCCAAAAAATTGTCTTCAAATATGTTTCTCACAAATCATCTACAGCACATTCCCACTGATGTAGTCCAAAATAATGAAATCTTATTTAGAACACTATTTACATCCTCAGTGCCCCAAATCACTGTATTGAAGATATGGATGATTCACCACCTCTAATGACCTGCCAAACCTGGGGCAGGGAGGTCAGAACCAAGGAGGTTTTTCTAAACTCCCCTGGCTTAGTGGAGATCATAGCAATTCTACTAAGTGGAAAATAATTTGATGCTGGTCCCAATCCTTCTTTCACACTCATTTAGCCAGGTGCAAAGCTGTCAATAGCAGTGGCAATACACTACTTTAACACAGGTATAATTTAGCAGAGGGTCATGTCTGCTTTTTTCCCTGAAGAGCCTTAAGAAAAAGAAATCTGTCAGACCTTCCTATTCAGGTCATTCCCAAGTCATGTTCTGCAATACAGCTCATAGAGAATAATGTAGAGAGTGTTTTCACTTTAAAGTGTGATGATAAAAGAATACCTGGTAGCCAGCAGGAAATTTTGAGGGGTGAGAGGAGTCCTTCCAACTCCTCTGGGGGTCTGACATTACATACTCTTCAGACAAGTAAGTTATTTAAGTTGCTTCATTCACACCCTTTAGTGGGAAGCAGAACTAAGTGCAAATCCAAGTTCCAAGTATTTCAGATTTCATTCCTGGTTTGCCATATTAACCATAACAGGTGTTTATCATCTGAGTAGCTCAGCTTTAATGGAAGAAAAAAAGTCCTCATGTTTGCTGAATACAGATGTTTGCAGCTGCACCTTTTCTAGGGGCAGTGTGCCAGCTTTCTGCCAGTTCTATAAGGCAGCAGTAAGGTGGTCTATAAACCAGGGAGGATGGCAGCTCAGAAAACTCTGAAGCATCGCTTCTACAGACCACAGAAACTGCTGTCCCAGTAGTGACACACTCCAGAAAGGTCCCATCTTAATGTCCCTGATGGTGGCAATGACCCCTTGTTCTCACTGACACCTGGACTATCTCAGAGCTGTCTTAGCCCCTGCTGTGGGACTGGGTACTTTGCTCCATGATAACTCTATTCAGTGTGTTCACAGCTAATGGGCAGGACTGCCTTGTGACCGAGTCTGCTGCAGAGCACAGACATCTCTGCACACAAGCAGTTTCCTTTGCAAAGGCACTTACACATCCCTAAGCCATTTTTAGCCTAGCAGAGTTACAGGTGCCATCCTGAGAATGCTTTCCTCTTCTTATTACTTATCAGCAGAAGGTATTACTGCAGTCTCACAATGCACTCATGCTTAGTGCTTCCTCTGTCTGGAAAAAGAGCACTAACAGGAAACTTTCTACTGCAATTTATTCCTGTTTTACTTTCTTCTCATCAAAACTGCTCCCAGTCCAGCTTATAACGACAGCCATATTCCCCAGCAAGGCAATCCTCATACCCTCAGAGATGCACTTCTCTCCACAGTTCTCACAGTTACTAATGAAACTCCACTTTCTTGGCACCCTTAACCACCAAGCACTTTGGAGGGGTGCCTGTGCCCTGCTAAAGGGAACTGACAAACACACTGCCTCTGATTCTGATGGGCCCAAATTAGTCTACAGGGTCAGCCCCAGTTAGCTCCATCTGCAATGGACTCAAGCTCTTTGCCTGATTTGCAGAGAGCAAAAGCATTCAATAAGCTCCTTGAAAGAAGGTTTGAAGATCCAAATGTGAAATCAGTATTATGGATTGATAACCAGGTTTCACACAACAATGTTTTAATTGCCTGTTGTGCCTTTTCACAACCCAGGCTGGGAAAGAAAAACAGGTTTGTTTCACAAGCAGAACCATGCCAAAGAAGAAGCAGTGAGGACTTGGCAGTTCAGAAGCTGTCTGGCAGCTCTGGTGCTACCAAGAAACTTTGAGGGAGTTCAACACATTCTGCAAGTTCAGCACATTGCAGTGTGTTGCACAAAGAAGCCATAAGCTCTTTTCTGCATCCAGCCCTGGGACAAGGATCCATTTGATCCATATCCCTTTGAGGCCCACCAAAACTTCCTCATTAGCTTGGATGAGGTTTGAGTTGCACCCAGAGACTATTTCCTAAAAGAGTCACCTAGCTTTTGATAAGGTCCAGTATATGAGGATGTGAGGTATTTGTTCCTGCTTTGTGGATTTAAGATGTCACTGTTGTAAAAATAACAGGGACACCCACACCTGTAATTTCTAACTGCCAGGAGTGGGAGGCCAGGGCTGAAAGGAAGGAGAGCAGTGGCTGGATGTATCTCTCCACCCAAAAGGCAGAGAGATCTCACCATTCCCTGTCCCTGCCAACCAGCTAATGAAGCTCTATTTTGGCACCTAGGTAAAGGTCAAACTCTCCAAAATCATGCCCTACTGTGGCTCTTGAAGGATGATTTTCCTAAACATATGAAGGAAGAGAATATGCCCAAAGCAAAATTAGGATATAGACATGTGCAATGTGAAGCTGAAGGTTTATGGTACCTTTATGATGTCTCAAACTCCATTAACAAGTTGATTTCTTTTTCAGAGGGTTCAATTCTGTTCCATACTTAGGGATAGGGTGGTAGTTCACAGTACTTAACTTCAGGCTTCCTTGAGAAACCCCTCTCTTGTTCCCCTGACAGGAAGCAAGGGCAGGCAAGATCTCTCCTACTTCTCTAGCACAGGTGGATAAATTAGTGCCCAGGTGCAATTATCACAGATTTTGTAAGCTTTGGGACTTCAAAGTGTTAAATTTGATTCTGCCTAATTTTGGTAGACTGTGTGTGTGCAGGAATATACTCATCCTATCCAGAAAAAACAGAGCCAAGAGCACATCAGGACAACCCAGCCTTAGCACACCCATGGCAGGCAAAATTAGTGGGTGGTGCACAATATTAATTCAGCTCCTTACCCATGTGCGCCAGGATGCTGCCTTTAATTAAATTAGCATAAGCGATCTCTTTGACATTCTGATTTAATATTATAGACTCAAGGTTTTATCCCAGTAAATGCATAAAATGTGAATGCATCCCAGGGTCATTTTTTCATGTTTCTCTATACGTTCGCTGTTTTTATTTTCTTAATGACCCCGTTTGTCTTTGCCAGCTGGTATGTGTGTGTTACAGACCAAGCCAAGGTTTGGTCCTCAGAAGTGGAGGGCAGATCACTACAGTGGTTTCTTTACTGCAGCCAGGGTGGAGGGATCCCCAGTGGGATGGAGGAGACTTATGGCTGCTACCTTCCCAAAAGTCATCCTGAGCCTGAGGAGCAAGCAGTAACTGAGACCAGTTTGTGCTGGGCTTGAATCTGCTGCTGCCCCATTCACCAGGGCAGAGCTCACATAGGTCCCTTGACCATTCTCCAGCAAATTATGAGGGCTATGGAAAGACTCCTCTTCTTGGGCTGTTTCCTCTCTTTTAAGAGCACTTTGGCACTGTTGAGTCCTGTGAAAATGTCACAGATAGCTGAGAGTCATGTTCAATATGCAATATACACAAGCAGGGCTAGGTCACTCTGCCTTCCCCCTCCAAGGAGATCCCTTGCACTCTGTTTGGGTAGGATTCCTTTCAGACCCCTTGTGCATGAAGTCTCTGGACCACAGTGTCCCACCTGGCCAGGCTTATGTCCAGATCACTCTCCAGCATCCTCCTGGATGAGTTTCTGCCACCCAGGTGCCAACCCAAACCCCATTCTGGTCCTCTCCCTTGGTATCAGCACTTTTCCTTCAGGCTGTGTTCTCTTTCCCTGTGTGCAGGAGGTTTGCTCCGGGGTGGTGAACCCAGGGGAGCCAAGGAACCGAACTCTGGTTCTGCAGCACATGATCTGTTGCTTCCACACAGCCTTCACATTTGCATGTTACTAAATTAATCACTTTAAATTAATGCTTGCTGGTTTTCTCATCTCAAGAAATGCACTGAATGCAAAACAGTGTCATCCTTACAGGGACTATTTCTAGCTCTACAGCAGATTAAAACTAAATTAGCTGATGTTTCAAAACTGGCAAAACCATGTATCTGCTGTTCAATTTGTAATGCTGGCAGACTGTTATTAATGGTGGGATGGCATGTATTAAAAATTCTATGTTTATGAAATGCACTTTTAAGTGCTTGGCTGTAGCAGCAGAACACTCCCTTGCTTTGTTCTGTAAAGGTAAAGGGAACCTGCTCTACTCAGGGTCATTACCAGGTAGGTTGTGACTCTGCTGCTTATCTGGTGCCATTGCATGTCTCCTCTTGATTCAGCAGCTGATATTTTTCTGAATTTTTACAGTTTTCCACCCCACATTGGGAACTCCCTTCTCCTGCTGCAGGTCTAACTGTGTCCCCAACGTTTCACCCTACAAAGAATATCTGAGCTGTGATCGAGTGATGTCCCTCTGCACACAGAGAACTGGATAAATGGAGCTGGAACACCTTTTAGACAGCCTCCTCTGTTCCAGTATTTGTACTTTCCTCTTGCAGAAAACCTCCTACTTTTTCACGAACTTTTGCATTTATCCAGATCTTGCACAGCAGCCTGTGATCACACACTTTGCATGATTAATTTCATCTCTTCAGGCTCAAGGAAAAGATGGGTGTCCCAACTGCTGTTAAGATGGCTTGCAGCACTCAGGAGGAAGAACACAGGCAGGAGAGGATGGATGAGCCCTGCCCTGGAGCTCCAGAACAGGAATGGCAGGACATAGCAGGCCACATTGATACAACTGGGAATGCTCCTGGACAAGGCTGTTCCCTGGGGACAGCCCACTTTTGGACAGTGCCAACACCTTTCCTAGAATGTGGAATTCACATTATCTCCACTTTCTGTTAAATGGGACAGATGGACACTGTGCCAGCCTCTCTGAGACAGCAGCAGAGAGCTCAGGGTGCTCAGCTGGTCATTAAAGTGAGATCCATGCAATTTTACAGCTATGCCTGGTAGGACTCAAGGTTTATTTCTACTGAGAGCTGATACTTAAAAGCAACAATAATTTATGGTTGTCAGCTTTTACTGCCAGCTACCATTCCTGCTCTCCACCCTGATGTCAGGGCCCACACTGCTGCCTCTTTAATACTGGCACCTCCCTGGTGCTCAGCTGGGGCTGCTTGCAGAATCCAGAGCTGGTAAGAAATTATAGCCATTGCTGCAGGAGCAGGAGAGAGCATGCAAAAAAGCTGTCTCTACTGATATTTCACAAAGAAAAATTGAGTCCCACTAAGCCTCCTTGTAGCTATGCAGAACCTTTAATATAAAATGGGTTTGCAGCTTTTGGTGGAAAGACCCTATGAGCAAAGGTGAGGGAGTTGGGAGCTCCGTCAGGCTGCTCACATTTCCACAATGCTTTCAGAGGAGTTTTTGCAGGAGAGGTTGTATTTTAGCCTGGCTACATAAGGGGCTAGTTGCCCCAAAATTGCCACAGTCTCACCTGTTGCTTCCTGCCTAGGAAGAGGTTTGTGTTGCTGACTCTCTACTTATTGTGGGGCAAACACAAGTTCACCCCTCATGGTGGTGTGGAAACACAGAACTTTGCTCTTGTGGTAATAATGAAACCACTGCACTTTTCTTTACAGAGTGTACTTGTGAAGGGGGGCTATTTTGTGAGCAATGGCCCAGACACCTGCCTCCCATCACCTCCACTCTGCAGCAGAAGCAAAGCAAACTGCAGGAGACATCTCCATCCCATCCCATCCCCTGCACTGCCAGGTGTGCAGGTACCCAGGGCCTGCAGCAAGGGAAATGCAGAAGCATCAATGCCCAGGGTTATTTGTGTTGCCAGGCAGAAACATTTGGCCTTAACCCAAGGACAGTAACAGCACCTGCTGCCTCTGCCCCAGGTGGGGAGCCCTTTCAAACTGCCTTGCCATAACCCAGGCAAGAGGCTGGACAGAACACAGCTGAGCTGTGGGCAGCAGAGGTGGAATGCACATGGGTCTGTGCTGGCACAGGGTGCTGGCTGCCCACAGACCCCACAGCAGCTCTCAGCAGCAGCAGGGATGCCCAAACAGCTGCTGGCCACAAGCACAGCGCAGCCAGCTGCTCACCTGGTAAGCTGCTCCTTGTGCAAACACAAGGTCCTAGCCCTGAGAGAATGAATCCACACTTGGATGGCTCAGCTCATACTCCTCTTTCTCAGAAGCACTGCAATCACTCTAGCAGATTTTCAGCAAAATGTTTTACTTCAGGGGATTTTTTAATGTTTTTGTGTTTCTCGTCTGAAAAGTTCAAGTTCTTCAAAATTCAGCCTGCACAGGAGTTTAGGGCCAGGTTTCATCAGGTTTATGTCAAAAAATATTTTAACAGTGTTTCAAAAAATGTCAGACTACCTTGTTCCAACAAATTCTAAATGGAAAACCTCTAACTAATATTTTTTCTACTGCTTTGAAAACTAATCCAATCTTTTCAGTTTAGTTAGAATATCCAGTATTTACAAAACATCTCTATAATAATAAAAATTAAAATATTTTATGTCTGTGACTCTTTCAGCTCAACAATTTTTCCATAGTTTATTGTAAACAATTTTTTTCATGATCTTATCATCTCATCCCAGAACTGAATAGACCTACAAAATATTTTCAAAAGGCAGAAAAAAAGAAAGATTTTCTGTTTGTCCCTTGTTTTGACCAAGTATAAAATTGCTGCACTGTTGAGTTCCCATAGGCATTCAGCCTCCTGAAGGGAGAAAGTGAATGCTAATTTCATGGTTGGCTTTACTTAATGAAATAAAAATATTCTTGCCCAAATATTGTGCAAATAAGGCAGAATTCTTCCCAGACCCTTCCCTGATCAAGCTGCACTCAGAAACATGTGATCTGATTATCCTCATTTGAGCAAACTGACTGTCAGGCTTTATGCCCCAGCAGGAAGATGGGCTGCTAACAAGTCAGGTATTTACAGCACAGATGTCAACAATTTGGAGTATTTAATCACAGCACATTTCAATTTGTCCTCAGCTCAGACAAACGAGCTGCCTGTGCCAAGGGTGTGTACGGAACTGGTCTTGGTCTAATATCATTATATATATCCTTGGTTTTGTACCAAAAAAAAAGAAATAATCTCTAACCAACATGTGCTGGATTAGCCCATCCCCAGCCAAGGCCATCTCCTGTGTATCTACTGAGGCTGAGCTGTGTGGGCTTAAAAAAGCCTTAGGTGGGCATGAGGAAGATTTGCTTTTTCTGACTAATGGCATGGTATACATTTTGCTTGCAAAAGGCCTCTCAGATATGAAATTTCACAAATACTATGAAAAGGTCTTTTCTGAGTGCCCAGAGACAGTGCACAAGCTAAAGCTATAGCACTGAGATGATAAAAGCACACCCTTAAGGAATGAATAATTGAAGCCCAGCCCTAAATATTAATAGAATACAAGGAGAAGAGGACACATTCCTCAACTTTGCACTTACCGAGCTGCCTGTTTGGATTTGAAGCACAGATATTCTCACAACCACTCTAAGCTCCTTAAATCCCCTCCAGGAAGACCACAGTGCTCCAAGCTAATGCTACATTTGTCTGAAACTCCCCAGCTCATTTTGTATTCAGACCTCAAGAGGAATGTGGTAGTGTTTGTTGGAAGAAGTGTTTATTGGAAGATGTGTTCCAGAAGCAGATGGAAGCAAAGGACACTGTCTGTTCCCACAGAGGGGAGAGCAGCATTTGTGCAGGAGAGAGGATGCACAGAGGGACAGCTTGCAGTGAGTGGGGACTTCCTCCAGCTCCAGAGATGCCCAGCCAGGGAAGCCCAACAGGATGCTGGGGTGACAGGGGGATACCAAAGGGACACAGCAGGCACCCTTCAGCTGGGCCATGTTCTGCCTTGGGAGATGTTTACAATGTGCTGGCCCCAGCCTGGTTTCTAAACAGGACCAGCCCAATGCAGATTGGTGCATGGCAGTCACAGGCTCTGAGAGCTGCGAGAAAGGGCTCACAGCCAAGCACGCACATGGGAGGCCATCCACCTTCAGACTCTGCGGGCAAAACCCTGACACCAGCATCCAGGGTGAGCCATCCATCCACAGGGACATGCAAAATGGACAGAAATTGATTTTCCTAAATTCAAATGCCACCTGAGAATGGAGGTTGCTGGGCACATGGTGTCTCGTGGGAGCAGGGTAACACTTCTTCAGCAGCCCATGGCAGTGGGCAGCCCTGTGAACTAATTCCTCTGCACCCTTCACAAGCCCTCAGGCCAGTAAAATACAAGCAATTTAAATTAATTTTTTAAAAAATGCATTTCTCTCTGTCTGTTGATATGTCTTAGGTTGATGTCTGCTGGCACTAAAATAGCCTTAAGTACCTTCTGGCTGTAAATCAGAGCCATTTTAGGCATCAGAGCAGCCACACTCTCTGACCACCTCACACAAGTCTGGAGGGGGAACTCCCATCCCTGTGGCTTAAATGAGGGGGAAACTCCTGAAAGGTTTGATGCAGTGATGGGACAGCCAGGGAACAGGCAGGATAACTTGGGACAGCCAGGGAACTGGCAGGATAGCTTGGCACACCCAGATGTCCAGGTTGGATGTGCCAAACCAGCATACCCCACCGTCAGCATGGAGCTGCCCCAGGGCTGCCAGCTCCCTTCTCCTCCTGCAGCAACTCAGAGGAACCCTAAGAAACAGGAGGGGGTTTATGGGGTCAGCATCACAACCCTGCTTCTTTACCATGTGAATCCCCATCAGACAGACATGACTCTGTTGCCTCGTGGAAGCAAACACATCCACGGGCATCCGCCACTTCCCAAATTTAGAACGATTTTTAACAAGCTGGAAGCAACAAAATAAACAACACTTGATCTGCAAGCTCCCTGCTCTTGACAGTGTCCCCAGAGGTGGTGGAAAGCCGAGGAGATAGCTCCTTGCTTTAATTGGTACATTAAAATTCTTCCAGGCCACTACACAACTGTTAATAGGCAACTTAATTAAGCACTAACACAGTTCATATTTCTACCCTCCAGAGGTTCTTGTTTCATTTTTTTTTCTTATTACATCCAAAGCTATCGGGAGTTTTGTCCTAATCATGTAAAACAAGCTGAGGGCAGTGACACCATGCAAGTTATTTAACTCCTGATCTCCAGACACCATTGCCAGATGTCCAGGCCTGCAGTTTCTTCTCCAAAAACAAGCCAGAGGACTCCAGGAACAAGGTGTGAATTGCTACAAGTCAACAAGAATAAATGTCAACAATCCTTAGCACTAGCAGCCAAGTCACCCCACTGAGTGCCAAAAGGAAATGGTGTTGGGCAAAGACAGGGCCTCTGCAGGCATCAAGTGACAACAAGCAGGTGGAGGTTTTGTCCATTGCCTGAATGACCATGGAGCCTTATTCAGCATACCACGAATATCTTCCAAAATGCTCCATACTGTCCTCTGCCTCATGCCACCCAAAGGAGACTCCTGAGGAGGAGAAGTGGCAAAGGATCTCCGGATGCCCAGGAGAGCTTTGATATTCAGCTGCTCCCACCACCTGGCTCTCACCTGCTGAAGGAAGCACAGGAACAAGCACCAATGCCCCACAACACCCCCAGCCCTTCAGTGTTTCTGGGCAATCATTTTCCTGTGTGCAGCCTGCATGTCAGGCTGGTTTGATGGATTTGCTGAGGAGCCCCTCAGTGACCGTGCTCTCAAAAGTTTTCTTCTAACACTGTAAATCAAAACTTGCTCAAACAGCTGTTGTGGGAAATGACCAGTTTAATAGTCATGCAAACAATAGTGGGGTTTTGATTATAGGTGAGTTATGAGCCATTTAAGTTAAAAAACAACTGAATTTTACTGCTACCAAGCACACATAAGGTAATACACACAGACTGAGGAAGAAGGGGTGACTGGAGAAGCCAAGCACTGGCCAATGGAGGCAAGGAGCACAAGTACCTGGTGATGAATGAATATTAATCCCTCTGCTCAAGGAGAAATGGTTTATTTGCCTCAAAAGCCTTGTACACCAACAGGACATTGCCAATGTGTGCATCATGATTCATGGTGGAACTGTGGAGGTGAGGTGGGTTTTCCTTCATTGGCAAATAAGGTCTGTCTCCTGCTGTAACATTTTTAGTCCAAGGGAACAAAGAATTCCAGAAGACAGCAACAGTGTAGTTGGAAATTTCTAGCACAAACATTAACAGCTGGGAAGGGGACAGAGAGGGCAGTGCTCTGGTGACATAAAGCAGGGTGGCCACATGGACCTCGAGTATGGTTTGCATTTGCTGAGGTTGTGTCTCAAGGGTAGAAACAGGATCACGTGGTGGGGGTGAAGTACAGCCACCAAGCTCTTGGGTTGGTGCAGGGATAGGACTGGATGGGCTGAATCCACAAACACCCCTGTAGGAGATGCTGATGCTATCTCACAGCACAGAAACATGCTTTGCAGCATGATCTAAAGCTACAAGATGCCCACTAGGTTAAAAGTACTGCAAAACAAAATGGTTTGAAAATAGACCATTAAGTATGTTGTTATTGAAAATGCCCCTTCCTTCCTTCCTGCTTTCCCACAACAACAACAAAAGCCTCTATGGACTTTTTTTTTCCCAGAATTAAATAATTTTTTCATTTGAAGAACACAATTTTGTGGCTATTTCTGTGCATGGTTCACACAAAAATAAAACCCCTAAACCTGGCATTAGTTTCCATTCAATTTTTCCTTGCTTCTTTCTTCCTTAACTTTTTCCTTCCACCAGGAGAGGGGAAGGGAGAGACCCTCAGGGAAAGCAGGCACTAAATGGAATAAATCAAAACCTGATAAAAGGAAAAGAAGAGAATCCACGTTTAATTTCCATTGGAAACCTAAAGCTCAGACAGGACAGGATACAAAAGGTAGTTGTGTTTTCAAGGAGCAATAGGGAGAGAGATAAACACCTTAGCTAGGAATGTGTGTCAGCAGCCCTGTCCTATAAAACAACACCGTGTGCCTCTGCTGAGGTGCCAAACCTGAGAAAGGGGCAAAGATCTCCAAGCTGTGACCAAGAGCTGGTGTCAGATTCCCTGCAAGCCCACAGGGTTGTGCGGTGAGGAAGGATGGACTGAGGAGTGAATGGTGGGAGGGATCTGCTGAGACTCCAGGACTGGAGTAGAACACAAGTATGGGTTGTCCTACCTCTGACCCTGTGCAGGAGGCTTTGGGATGGGAACAAGCCATGAATTTCTGTGATCTGTGTGGGAATGGTCCCAGGGTGGCATCTGGCTGCAAGGAGGGTATTGAGGTGGGGAAAAGATCTAATAAGGCTATTCAAACCTAGAAAACTCCTTCTGGTGTTGTGCTACCCCTTCACAGCAAAGTGTCCAATCCAGCCACACTGGCTTTAGGCTACAGGGACAAAAGTGCCCCTGGCTTCTGTTCTTCTTGTTTGGTAGAAATCCTCCTCTTCCACCTTGCTGTGGGAAACACTTGCCCTTACATTTGAAGAGAGACCTTTCTGGGCTGGGTCCTTGCCGGTAGATCCGGGATGCTGAATCACCTCTGGAACACCCGGGTGAGCAGTGCAGCCGCCCACAGGCCCGCAGCGAGCAGCAGAGCCTGCTGGAGCTCCCAGCCCTGCCCTGCAGAGCAGCCCCAGAGCCGGGGGAGGCTGCAGCGCCGGGCTGCCGGCGGCCCGAGCTCAGCCTCACTGAGCACGCACGGATTTTCCTGGGAAAGACCCGCCTTGTCACAGCACAGCCTGTGGGGAGATCCTTTGACCCTGTACCTACAGGGGCACCAGGCTCCTTCGGCAGAAAGGTTTTGCCTGTTCTAAGCGGCAGCACATACTCGTGAGACACCTGGGAGTGGTTGAGGTGTGAGCTGGGCTTCCGCAGACACAGCTGAGCTGAAAGCTGCTGCTTCCAGCGGGTGGTGAGAAACCACTTGACTATTTTAATACATGTACCTGCCTGCAGTGCCTGGGGGGTGATATTGACTTTTTAAAGCACTTACCGCACTTCTGTTTTATCACCTCCTTAGAAAAAAATACCTGGGGGCGGGAGGAAGAGGAGAGAAAACTATCTACACAAACATTTCCATTTGCTCAGAAAATTTCTTTGAGAGATCAGGAATTTGATTTGCTGTTACCCGATTGCTCCTTTATTATCTGACACTGAGTTTTGATCAAACACTTGCAGCGAGCCTGAGAAAACCGCTCAGCCCGCACTACCTCGCTCGGCCACCAGGTGTCGCTGCGCCCTGCCCGGCCGCGCTGACCCCGCCGCGGAGTTCGTCCTTTGTCCATTGTGGGCACATTCATTTATTTTAACTTACTAATTGCTTTGTGTCCAGGAAGAGCTGCAATTCCATGATACTGCCCACGCATCCTGAACTGCCATGGGCTATACAAGCACTCAGTAAGACATAACAATAGACAGAAGTACTGGCCTGGGCGCTTTGCACACACAAGCCTCTGCTGAGTGTCTCCATATCCTTCCAGGTCCTGTCACAAATCAGAACTGACTGCTCCTGCCAGCTCTCTCCACAACCTCTGCCCAGCGCCTGGCACCAGGCAGTCCTAAACATATTTGTTCCCTGTATGAGTTAGATGCACACATAAGGGTGGAAAGATGAGGTTCCTGTCCCTCTTCAAGCTGCCAAACCCAACATATCACTGACTGCAAGAGAAGACAGATGGAGCAAACAGCGGATTGGAATCTTTTATTCAGTAATCAGTCCTGCTGTGTGGATAACATCTTAGCAACTGGAACCCAAGTATGCAAAAATACTGAGTTTTCATAGTGAAAAACCAGACAGTATAAAATATTCCAGTATTGCCTCTTAGAACCATTATTGAAATAAGACCTCTGTTTCAAAGGCAACGTGCTTATTTATTGTTTGTTTTCTATGCTCAACCCCTCCCCCCAAAACACTTATTCAGACAGTAACCCTCCTCAGCCCCACATTACCCACACGTGCTGTGGGGCAAGAAACACTACACAAAATCCCTTCCTGATTTCCAAATGCTTATTGAAGAACATCCTCCCGGCGGTGCCGAGCTGCAGGAAGACGCAGGCGATCGGAACACGGAGCTGTCCTGATGTTCTACACACCAGTGCTGGTGCTACTGCACTCGGGCCAGAGGCTCCGTCTCCCGGAGGAGCCACCGAAGAGCTTCGTGCCGGCCTTGCCTCTCCAGCTCTGCTCCCACCACTTCCCTGCACTTCTGATGGTACTCGTTCACCCAGTTACACTGGAGAAAGGGAGGGGCAGGACATTCAGCATGAACACAGAAGAGAGTGACCTTACAAGTTATGTACAGCCAAAAACATTTGTAGGCCCTTGTGCTCTTTGGGTCTGAGCTGTTAGGCTGGGCTGGAATCCTGTCCTGAAGAGACAGATCTCTATTATATGGAATGACTTGTAAATTTGATGAGGGTAGGAACTGAAGGAATTCGTCCTGGGTTTTCAGAGGAGCCAAGGGTCAATTCAGCTGACAAGTGAAGTCTCTGCAAATCACTGCCTCCAGCAAGTCTGAATAGCTACCTTGGCAGAGCTTAATAAATAGCTTTGCAAAATTGTAACTGGACAATGCACTCCTGAGGCACAAGCTGCCCTATTGATCTGAACAGGTAACCCTAGGGCAGATCTTGGTACCCTTCACATCCCTATTCAGCAAATGGAAATGCAAAACAGGGTTATCATTCCAAAAAGGACGATGTGCTGAGGTAAAATAAGAAGTATAGTAGAAAAACAGGATGAAATATGCCATGGAGAAGGTAGTGGGATATTACTAATCAAAGGTGACTCTGACGAGGGGAGAGACAAGGATACAGTGGGAGACTTAAACAGAAAGCTTAGAGTATGAAGCTGTTCAGGAAATAAATGCTGCTGAGCAGGTATCAGAGAAGGCTGCTCAGAGTTCATGTGTACTGAGCAATGGGGTGTGCCTGAATGGGGCTGGTCACAAGCAGACACAGACAACGAGATGGGACAGTCATCACTGTTGTCCTTGGGGAGACAGCATGGTAACAGACATTTGCCAGAAGCAAATCAAGGCAGGAGTAGGAAAAGAGATGACAGCAGCAAGTATCATTTTAAGGGAACTACCACAACAACATAATTGGTGGGATCCTCACTGTCTTCATCATATAACATAGATTGGAAGGACATCTGAAAAGCTGGTTTAGTTCCCCCCCTCACTTCAAAGTGGGTCAAGCTTAAAAATAAGTCAGAGTGCTCAGGATTTCTCTCTGGATCTATGAATCCAGTGGTTCTAGCAAACAGAACAAAATAAGCTGGTTCTAGTGCAAAGAAGGCAATGCAAACCTGTTTTACTTACCTCCTTTTCTGTCAGCAAATTAACATCAATCATTTTTGTCTGGATTGGAACCAGGGTTAAAGGTTCAAAGGTCAGGCTGCCTCTGTTTTTGAAATTGTACTGCAGCAGAAAGACAGAGATTGTACAATTTTAGAAACAGCTCCACCCTGATCACACTTACTCCTCGGTTATGTCATCACTACAGAATAACCAAGGTAACATTCAGATGAGAGGGTAGCAACTTACAACAATATTTTTCTTACAGCTCAAGCAAAGAATCTCGATATAAACCGTAGTTACTTCTTTCAATGGTCCCTTTCTAAAGGTGAAAATTGTACAGGACTTCAGCTTGATGACTGTATGATCATTTTCAGTCTGGCATTTCTAAAAGCATAACCCAGCCAGACTGGTAACTATAATGTCAAAATCTGCCCGCAGTTTTGTTTCTGCTGCCACTGACAGCTCTCTACCACAGAGGAAAATCCCAACTTGAGATCAACCAGTTGTACAGCAATGACTCCATGGGGCTGAATAAAGTTGCTTCAACACATAGACAGAAAACAATCTAAAACAACTCTCCCACACACATTTCAACCCATGGAAACAGCAGAACTCTGTCTTCTGTGCTCCCATTATCAAGGGAGATTTAGAACCAGTGCTCATCAATAAGGGGTTTTGGAGACCAGGAATCTTGAGTAGGATTTAACTGTCTGCAGCATGGCCCCACATCAAGTTCCAGTACTTTAAGTTTTATAATCAGCAAGTCATGGAGAAAGGTGCATCTTGAGCAGATCATTCACCTTGGTTTCAGCAGGGATGACAAGGACAACGTTTTCTATTCGGATCCCAAAGGACCCATCTTCATAGTAGCCAGGCTCTGCAGAAACAGACAGTAATTAACTAAGCCACATTGCTGCACTCTGCAAGTACTTATTCCCTATGGCCAAACTTCCCCTCTATGTCTTTAGCCCACTGAAGTCACTAAGCAATCTTGACATCAGGCAACCACAGAGGCAAATTTCTGACACTACTAAATCTGCACAGAAGCCCCGAGCAAGGTGACAGCAGAAGAAACAAGACAGACAGCCCTCAAGCTTCAGAATCTCCTTGGAATTCAGGAGAGAGCACAGAATACTTGTGTTCAAATACCAGAAACTCTGAAAATATGAACGTCTTCATGAAAAGCAGGTGGGTAACCCCTTCCTCAAAACACTCTTTTAGAGACTGTTTCCCTGACTTCCTGAGAGGACTTTGCAGCCCTGAAGGAATGTAAGTCTCTCAGCAAACCCCAGCAGGCTGTTAATTCACTACTGGAAGAATAAAGCATGCAAAGATTTAACAGCTGCCTCAAATAGCCCATAGCAAAGACAGGATTAGCTCCTGAAAGCTTGGTGTCCACCTTTTACTGCAGCCAGTTCTTCCAGAGTATGCCAGAGCCAGCTGCTTCCAAGGCCTGTGCTGTAGAGAGCAGGAAGCAGTCCTGCAGCACCCCACTGCAAAGGTGCTTCATGGAAGGTGAAAAGCTAATGTGAGGGTCTTTACCTAGAGAGCTTAAATGACAACTAAAACAGCAAGCTGAGGAGGCAGGCCCAGAGCTTTTGATCCAGCCTTTCCTTTACAATACTGTCACATTTATTCCCTCTTAAAGAGCTTGGTCCCTCCCCAGTGACCAGAGAGAATCACCAGTGCTAAATACCATCAGAGACAATCATGCCAGCCTCCAAGGGCTCATCTGCAAAGGTTTTGTAGCTAATGCCACAAGGACCCTCGTGCACATTTAGGAAAGAGCCAACTCCATGTCCTGTCCCATGCAGGTAATCCAGGCCACAGTCCCACAATGCAGAGCGGGCAAAGGAGTCTAGAAGGTGACCTGTAGACAGACAAGGAGAAAGAATTCAATCAAGTCAGGCTCCCTCAGAGACACTGATAATCATGCTGAAGGTTCAAACCTGGGAAACATGCCATAAAAAACCCAAACAAAACAAACCTACCACCATCCCCTCAAAGCCTCATCACCCACAAAGAAAGCAAGTCATTGAATGGCTAGAAGTTACAGGGCAGATTTGGCAATTCTGACATTCAATCCCTTTCTCAGCTAAAGAGCCCTTCTCTCTTCCATTACACAGGTCTTCAAGAGATGGTTGTAACAGAAACACTGCACTGCTGCTTGTTCTACTGACATTTTCAGGAAAGAATCTAATGGTTCAAAGTCCCACAGAGAACTCAGTACTGGTCTTAAAGGGAGCTGCACTTATTGAACTAAAAAGAGGAGAACTGCCAATTGTATTTGGTGGACTAATCAGCCAGGCTTTTTTACCTGGAAGGCCACTCATTTCACACAGCTTCAGGCAGGGGGCGCAGAATTTCTGTTGCCTGCATGTAAACACCAAGCCCATGTATCCAAGTTCAGATACCCTTCAGTTTCAGTTTGGGTTTCTCATAGCACTGTGCAGCTGTTTTTAACTTGTCTACCCAAGAATGCAAACTGAAGAAATCTGTAAAAAGAGCTGGTTTTGTATAAAGTGCAACCAGGGATAAAATAACTCTGTAACAAATTCACCAGATGTGGATGATATGTCACAACTTTGCACAAAATAAGATCAGCTCCTTTGTGTGTCATATTCCCATGTATTTTCCCACTGATACGAGTGATTCCACAGTAACTGGAAGAGAATTAGCCAGTCCTTATGAAGCTGGAGAGTGACCTCTGACTGATAGGGCCATTAGTAAAGACTAAAGACAATCTCCAAGCACATGTGTTAGAGCGCCACTGACTGATGGAAGTCACTATCACCCTCGAGCCAGAGCACTTCCAAAATCCTTCACACTGCCTGCCTCAGAATTTTCAGCACTGGTTGATGCTGAGACAGAAGGCATCAGTAATCCAGAATCCAAAATCTTGTGATGGAAACAGACAGTTACATCAACATCTGCCTGATCTGCCTGGACCTGTCAATCATAACGCTGTTCTCAGACCACTTCATGGTTCTTCAGAGGTCAAAACACTCCAACTCACCAACCCACCTTTGGTTCCATTTGGGAAGATGGCAGCACTCACAGCTATATGTCCCTTCAGGACATATGTGAAGCATTCCTGTCAAAGAAATGTGTGCCATAAGTAAAGAGGGAAAGGAAAAGCTTTGTATTCCCCAAGAGGGGAAAGAGAGGATGCATCTTGCAGCCAACTGTGAAGGATATCAAAAAATTTGCTTGTGCTCTTGTGTGGCTGGTAATGCCAAAGCAAACCATGAGCAGAAGGAGTTTACATCACTCTGAAGATCCTCTCCAGAAATTACAGAGAGACTATCACAAATTCAGACTGCAGGTTTAGCAGCAGCGTTCACCTGACCTACGTGACTGATTCTCTTTGTAGCTCTACTTTTACTTCCTGGGCATACCCTACAGCACATTTTTGTCACTAAGTGAACTATAATAATGAAATTAGTTTTAGTTAAGGCTAATAAAAAGTAGAAGAAGCAATTTAAAATAAACAAAATTACATTGCTAAATTTCCAACACAGATCTTTTCAGGTAAGTCTGAGACTGATTTTTTATATCATACACTAGGCACAATCTGACTGGAGCCTTGCATGAGACACTGAGCTTTGCACTAAATTAGACCTCCCTGGCTCCCTTATTGGACAAACCAGTAATGTTTATCCTCAGTCTGCTGATTTTCTTATTTCTTAGAGGAAACGTTATTTTGCAGATGACAGCTGTGCATTTTAAGATAGAAAGGTGTCAATTCTCTAAAACAGTTTATGTTTTGGAAGTCTGAAGTATGACAGTCTCCTTTTCAGTTCTCATCCAAATGCTGCCACATACTGGTAAATAAATGGTAACTCCATGGAGAACTTTGACTGCATAGCAATGGAGCACATTACTAATTTAAGTATCTCTAATAATAAGGGTCAGATCACAAACCACACTGTGATCCCAGCTTACCTTTTCATAGGCTGATGGTGTGCCAAAATGCATTGTCCTGGTCACATCTGTTGTACCATCTCTTCAGAAGCAAACAAAGATGCAGGAACCAAAGGGATGGGGGAAAAAGAAAGATCAAAGTGAGAATGTACAGGAAACCCAGTCACACTGCAGCAAACCAACCAAGCTCATAAATGGATAAAGTCATCTGCTCTGTGCTACACAAGGCTGATGATGTAACTGCTCCTAATCTCAAAAATTCCTGAACACAATGCCCCAGATGTAGCAATAATGATTTACAATTCACACTGTTATCTTTCAATCACAAGCATCCCAAAGCTCTTCCCAAATTAGAATCTAAATTGCTTATAAAAACGATGCTCATTTGAGGTTTAGCAACAGGTACCTGTCCAATTTGGCCATTACCTGGCCAAATTCAGCCTATATGTATGGAAGACAATTCACCAACAGCTTTAAAACACACACTTGTGCAAAAATGACAGCTACCAGCTCAGAAAAGGGAAGTGTAAGGGGGGATAGTATCCCTTTCATCTTCAGGATGTCTTGTGCTAAGATTTCTGCAAATCACCATGCATTTGGATAGGGGTTAATCTAATACGTCAGAAACTGGCTCTACGTTCTTTCTGCAAACAGCATTTTGAGCCTGCTGTCAAAAACACAGTGGCTCTTGAAATAACGAGTTCCCTTTGAAACATTCACTCCTGTCCCTGTGCTCTTCCCCAGCACACACAAGCTGTGGGCACAAAGAGCTCACGGTTTAACTTCTCAGCAGGGACAAGCAAAGCATCCCTGTCACAATGCTGTGGTAAGTGCCATTGATGTCCAGCTTACATTGTATCCAAAGGGCTGCTTTTCATAGTGGCACTAAGGAAATCATTAATTAGGCCATCAGAGGAGAGGAAAAAAGATCTCCTTGTAAAAATCTTATCAAAGGATGTCTGTATGGTTCTTTTTCAAAGCTCTTCCTGACTGACATAACAAAAAGGCATAGCTCTAAAGACAAAGCCCATCTCAAAGGAGCAGCCAGGCTTGTCCTGCATCTTCCTGAACAAGCCACTTCTCATCTATTTACACTGGTTAAAAACATCACTTCTTTCATTTTCCACTGAGTAAAGAGTTCCACGGTAAAGGAACTGAGGCCATGGAATGGCACTGTCAAAACAGCATTGAGTGAGTTTTCAGACATGATGCCTTCCCAAAAACATACCCAAGACCCAAGTGGCCACTGGGATGAGGAACCCTGACTCTGAGTCTCTCTGAAAAGGCAGAGAGCACCCCAGGGCAGTGCTGTCCTGCTTCTTTGCCCCACCTTGTCCTGAGCTCAACATCAGTCAAATCTGCCCACAAGGCAGATCCTGGCAGGGTGGGTGCCTCACCCAGGTGTGCAGGCTGCTGAGTAGGCAGCCCAAGGCTAAGCCAGGGCAGTCAGGCCTGCTCCCTGTTCCTGCAACTTAATACCAAAACTACCAGCTAAAGCACAGCTCCCATCACACTGGGGATGGATGGGACTCAGATGGGAACTGTACTTTGACATCTTGTCCCTGACCCCAGCAAGGCCTGTCGGCAGCCCTGATCTGTCTACTCAAACCTCCAGACTGCCTTGCTTGCCAAGGCAAATGTGAGCTGACCCTGCAGAGGTCATGGTGAAAAGAACACACAGCAGTTCAGCACCATTCATCCACTCACTTGTACTGTGCTCCTGAGTCCAGGAGGTAGATCTCGTTCACTGACAGTGTTCTGTTGGTCTCAGGAACTGGCCTGTTCAGTTAAACACAAATGTTTTTGTTCCACAGTTTTAAGGTCTCCAGCCCACGTCTGCAGTCCAGAAACCATATTAACTACAAGCTTGGATGTGTTGGCTCTGATTTCTTGTGGCAGTGATGGAAATCCCACACATGCTGAGCCAGGGATCATACTGAGGAGAGGATTTGTATACAGCAAATGGCACTACAGTACAGAGCTTTGCTGCTTCCAGCAAAACCCTCAACATCTGTTTCTGGATGTATTTCAGAACAGTTGTGGCACTTCATACTCATCCTTCCCAGACTTCCAGCCCCGAAATAGCCCTTTTCTATGGCCCTGAGCAGATTAGCATCATAATACATGCATGCTGCCAGCAGGGAAAGTTCTTTCCTTAGTAAGGAGTAAAGAAAGACAGCAAGCAACATCTCCCTGGAGTACTCTGTTGTGACTCCATGAGGAAGTGAGACAGCTCATTCCAATTATGTTTGCTGAAGGTTGAAAGGAGAATCTGTGTTTCTCTTACTTGTAGTGAATGATGGCTCCATTTGGACCTGTGCTTGATATGGTAGCAAAACTCAATTCAACAAAGTCTTTCTGCTGACTGAAAGAAAAGATTGTGATCACTACAGCACAAGTGAGAGGAGCACACCAAGCACCTAAGGCACCTGGAATGCCCCACTCTCAATTTCACATCACCTCAGCCTTCCCCTTGGCCTTAAAAGACACCTGGACAAATAAATTTGGGTAGAAGAAATGTACAATTTGAAGCCCTCTTCTCCCAGCCATGTGGAAACCTGTTTTCCAGATCTATTCTTTCCTTAGAAGAAGAAAATTCACTACCCAAATCACCCAGGAAGAGATGGGCTGAACAATTTCTACTTTGTTACTTATTTACTCAAAGACATTTTAGAGGTCCTGCTGATGTACACACGGGAGTAACTCTCAAAATAAATGGTGCTCCTTCTCTATCAGAAGAGGAAGAAATCTGACTTTGAAATATACATTTCTCTGTGGTAAGGAAACAACTGTCTTGTATTTAAGTGTCCTAACCTGCAGTACTCCTCATTGCTATCTCAAAAGGAAAGTGGACAGGGTCCAGTGGGCTGGGACTTGTATTTCCCAAGAGACCCAATTCTTCCCAAACTCGTTCAAGTTTTCAAATAAATCCATTAGTAAAGGTCCTCAGGTAAAATATATCTGCAGGTGAGATGCATTTCTAAAGAACAAAATAAAAACAACAGATAAAAAATGCCACCCAGAAAACCTCCTCAGAGTAGATTTACTTTTTACCTGCGGAACTCCTCTGCTTTGTCTGCAGCAACAATTTCTGTTACTGTTCCCTTTGGGACCTGGTGGACAGGGACATGGGTTGGATTAGTGCAAACAAGCAAAGAAAACCCTATATGCTTAAACACTGGGTCTTGTCTTGTGTCTTATGAAACCCTGAAAGTGGCTTCTTTCCAGGTTTTCTGTCCTCATTTCTCAGTAATGACAAACACAAAACCAGCAACATTATGCAGGGCATTTGAGAAGAAGGAAGTGGAGACAGACACAGCAGGATTGCTGAACCCTGACTAGGGAGCAGTTAGTGCATTACTAACTTCACTGAGATGTGCACAGGCAAAATCTCACAAGGCAACATCTCTTCACACTCAGGTGACACTAAGGTTATATAGTTCTCTTTAACAGCCCATGCTGTTAGAAATTTTATGCTTTTAAATCAGGAATGGAAGCAGTTGCAGAAAAAACAAAGTGTGTTAAAATTTACTTTAGGTATTTGATAAATCCAAACCTGTGACCCAACTTCCCCTGGACTGGAAAACAGGCAAAGCAGGGCAAGAGCTAGGTTTCATAACCCCTGAGGCTGACTTCTTGAGGTACTCAGACATGTAAAAAGGCACCTTCTGGAAGTCATCAAGCCTTCTCCATAAATAAAGTCAATAGACTCAGACATGCAGTGCAATAGCTTAGTAAGTTGCTGTGTAACACTTGGCACTCTGCACATCTACTGTGTACTTCTAACCCAGTGAATACACAAATAGCTTGTTTATATCCCATTTTCACTGCACCTCCTATTCA
The DNA here is from genome assembly GCA_013400635.1 of Hypocryptadius cinnamomeus. Taxonomy (NCBI): domain Eukaryota; kingdom Metazoa; phylum Chordata; class Aves; order Passeriformes; family Zosteropidae; genus Hypocryptadius; species Hypocryptadius cinnamomeus. The sequence continues at coordinate 93,762 of VYZP01077245.1, forward strand.
TAAATGCCAAATTTGTTCATACTGGCAGATAACGCTGATTATCATGAGAATAATTCCAAAGTATTATATGAAGCTGAATGAAGTAAATTATTTCATGATTTACACTACCAAACCAGCACAAGACAGCATTAACACTACACTAAGCCTGCTCAGGTAATTTCTCACTTATTTAAGCTTTGGTCTGAATAAAATGAATGGGAGAATGTTTTCCAAAAAATTAATTCAGCCTTGAATAAAAGCATGTTTGAAATCCTCACAAAAAACAAACAAACAAACAAACAAACAAAAAAAACCAAAAAAAAAAACCCAAAAAAAAAAAACAAAAACCAAAAAAACCAGATAAACCCCCAACTCTTTCCCCACTTTTAGTAAAGACACAATAAAGACTAACAAAAAGTTTATGCCAATGAAGAATTTTACATAGCAATAGAACCTCCAAGTTAAAAAAAGTTATACAATACCTCTTTTTCCAGCCAATTAAAGAGCTCACACAGGGCAACAGCATCTTTAATCTATATTAAAATAAGCACAAGAAAAGGGAATTGAGAAGCAGAAAGATTTATCAAGCCTCAGTATAAACAGGTTTTGATGCAAAAGAATTCAACCTGTAAGTTTCAGAAACACAAACTAAGAGATGATCCAAGACGTATTTTCAGGTTTTGCACCCTGTAATTAATATAAACACTGGAAATGTATCTAGACAGTTAAATGAAAGTTAATAATTACTAATGGGACATATATTACTGTGTGAAATCTGGCTTTACCCCACACATCACTTTCAAGGCTATTTTGCTTTAGCAGCCAAGATCTTGCATCTCAGATCATAGAAGGCAACCACACGACACATCTGGTGATGTGACAGGGGAACATGTCCTTTGGGCACACAGCCACCACACAGTTTCTGTCACACAGCTTCTGACTCTCTTGCCTTATGACCCCCATTTTTGTTCCTTTTCTTTTTCTAAATGTTTGCAGCATGTAGGGGCAAAAAGCAGAAGATGTGTACAAAAACAAGGCACAGTTTTGTCCTCAGGTGGAAGGTGACAAAGTGCCTCTTCTCAGTACAACTATTTTTACTTCCCCTTAACTAATAGGGAGAGAAAAGCATTGAAATATAAAGTACTGGTTCCTAAGAAACTGCAGAAAATATGGCACAAGCCCAAAACTGCCAGCCTTGCTTCAACTGGCACATTTCTCTTATTGTGAAAACTGCTGCTTGAAAACTAACAGGGGATAAACAAGAGAAAAGTTCAGCCCCATCATGAACCTGTTTCACAGGCAGATTCCTTGCTTGAAAATTTGTAGCTTCCTGGGAAATCAGCCTCATTTCCAGTGTCATGATGACAAGACTAAGAGAGTGCTTTGAGGACACTGGCTGCTTCTGAACATCTTGGCCTGTGCTTTTGCACCATGTGTTGAAGAATTTCTGTGTGTTATTTAGGCTGTGTTTATTCAAGTGATAACAATTTGAAGACTCCACTGACAAAGACAACAGAACTAGCAAAGGGGAAACAACATCCCTTTAAGGGCCCACACTGCAAACAACATTTCTCAAGTCTGCACAGTCTTCCCACAGAGCAAGGCTGTTTCCTCACACTATTGCAAACGTTGTTCTTCAAGGGAATGCAAAACAAGCAAAAAACCTGCTTCAACAGCAGTAGATGTCTGACAGAAGACCTTTTTTATCCTGCCATCCAAACTCTTATTTGCTTTTTATCCAAAACATTAAAACTGAAACCAAAATGTTATTTCTTTCCCTAAAAGTAAAGCAAACCTGTTGCCATGTGCAAGGAGACACTCAAGGCTTCACTTACATGTGCTCTTCTCATGCCTTCTGTTTCCGCTGCGTTCTTCACAGCTTTTGCAATGCAGATGGGGGTATACGGGGTGAGGTATCGGTAAGCCTGCAGCAGAAGGACAGGGATTACTTGTGGATTAGTCAGACTACATAATCCTACAGATTTAATAACTCAGCCTGGCCACAATTTGTACTTTGGCAGCCTCTCTCAACCTTCACCACTGTGAGATGCTGGTAGCCAACAGTCAGCTAAGTGCACTGGGGAAGAGAGAGGAGAAACGATCCCTGACTAAAGGAAGAACAGCCATAGGGAAATCCAAAGAACTAAACAACAGCTGGTCATGAAGCAGGGTGAAGACCTGGACATCCTAAATACCATATATCTGTATCAATGTCTGAGCCATAGATTCCTGTTGCTGACAGACACTGAAGGCCCAGAGGCCAATGGGAAACACTAATCTCTGATGCTATGGTAGAATTTATGCTGTGGAAATGACCTAAAAGCCACCTTGATTTGTTACCTGACAGCCACCCTCAAGCAGCAAGGAGCAAAGGGTACCTAGCCCAGGTACCACCACTGTTAATGATCAGCAGCTCTGCCAAACACATCAGGAACTGAGGAAACATGAAAGACCTTTGCAAAGCTCAGCTTTACATGCTGCCAGTTCTGAAAGGAGCTTACATTGGTGGTTTGAGACAAAGCTTTCCTGTGCTTGGATGGGGTGACCCTGCATTAACAACTAGTAACTGATCCCCTATTACTGCACACTTCCTCAAACACCAGCTGTCCTTAGATTAGCAGGAATGCTTGGCTGGTTTCAGCACATCTTCAGAAACTCACCAGCTGAAGTGACTTGCCCAAATCTCATCACACCTGTCATTAGAAGAACCAAGTCTTTTGCCCAGTTCTCTGCTCTCATTATATGTGAGGAGATGGGATGAGCACCTACAGAAGCACAGCCCAAGCAACATGATGTTTCCTACCTTAAATGCATCAGCATACAAACATTTATCACTCAAATTCAAGGAAAGGCCCAGTAGATCCTCTGCAAAGACTAAATTCACATAAATCCTACAGGCTTGCAATTTCCAAATTCTTTAAAAACAGCAAAACAACTACACTACATAGTGCAGAAACTAAATTATAGAAGAAGTCACAAGAAAGTCAGAAAAGTCCTTTTATCAGTCAGAATAAATAGTCAGATTCATAGTTTGGCTTGCCCTTTATAGATACTGGTAAGTACTATTAATCTTCTGTGAAAAGTATATTTACATGCAGCTGTAAACAAATCTGTAAAGGGTTTGCAGATCTGTGTTTAATAATTGAATGGACTTCTGCCAGTGTCAATATTTGGCTCTGATGGAGACAGACAGTAGATGGACTTTCAGCACTGATGTTCTTCACACCAGCTGAGCAACTGGCCTGGAGTGCTTTGAAGTGGTGGAGAGCCAGGGAGGAACTAGAAAAACTCTGGCTCTTTCACTGACTCTCTAAGTGGCTTTTAATCAAGACATTTCAGTCTTCCTTGTCTGCTTTCTATTGCACAGAGCTCCTTGAGGCAGGGACTCTCCCCATTGCACACAGAGGGCATGCAGCACTGTAATGACTCAGTATCAGCCAAAACTTCCAGTGCTCACAGGGTAAATAATGTCACTCCAACTCATTATATTCCTTTCTCTAGGTCAGACCTTCTGTACTTCTCCATATGGATACTCTACATAAATCAACTACAGCAGCTTACCCAAACTGGGGATAGACCATTGGCTGCAACGACATCAAAGGGCTTTCTACTCTGAAGTCAAAAGAACAACAATTTATCCTGAATGCTCCATAGACACTATGCTGTCAGTATTCTGTATTAGGAGGCCTAGAAATAGATTGATGGTGTCTGAAGATTTAACCCTGGACAGGGACAAAAACCAGTATATTTACTCACAGTACCTGTTAGTTACTAGACATAACTGTAAACTGGAAGGTATTCCAGAGAATGTGATCTCTAGCAAACAAGAGATGTACACAAGATGCATGGAAACCAGCTTCTTTGTCCACAGCTGCTGTGTCCTTCCCCAGGTATCTTTCATGGCTATTAGAATATTAGGTGGACAGTGGGAGTCCCAGACAGCAAGTTCAAAAGGATAGCAAGATACAGCATGTATGGCTGTGCAAAAATTATTCTGATGCTACAACTGTCCCTCAGCAGATGCACTAAGTGCATGGACAACCAGTGCAGGTTAACTGTGTCCTCACAAGATTCCCTGCTACAACAACTGTCATCTTCTCCCTCCTGCCTTCAGTAAAGGACATCACATATTGCCTGATATCCTCAAGCCACTGAACTAAATAAGGGCAACCACCCTCAGACACTCAAATGAAGCCAAATGCACTCTCCCAGAAGTCCTGCTCAACTTTCCTGCTTCAATTTCTGCAAGTTTCCAGTTCTTGCTGCTTGTCCACATGAGGCTGATGCTACACCCGTGGGCAGAATGACCTGAGTTCACCCTGCTGCCTCTTCCCTCCCCTCTCTCACTGTTCTTGTTTATCTTAAGCTGACAATTCTTTGGATAAATCAGCTTAGCGAGTTGGAAGGGCAGCTCCAGCAGGAGCAACCCCAGGATTATCAACCCCTCGATACCTCAACATGGCTGAATCCCTTCTGCACAAGCTCCAGCCTGCACTGGGCTTTACAGAGGGGAAACTGAGGCCAGCTGCCCTCATTAACACCCTACCTAACCACAATGAGCAGAAAAGAGAAAAGTATTTTCCCCTGCTGGGGCCACTGACCTTGGGAATGGCCTCAGTCAGAGCATAGCTGGCTTTGTCACTGAGCCACACTTTCTCCTTGGGTGAGAGGCCTGCACCAACAGTCTGCAGCTCCGACAGGATAGATCCATAGGGCATCACCTGGATTTTGAACTCAGGTTCCAGGGTGGAGTCAAGCTGTAAGTGCTCTCTCACAGCTGGGTCCATCATCCTGTCACCATCAATGAAGAGCCTGAGAAACAAATTGGAGAGATCAAATAGGTGAGACCACATCTAACAGTGGCTGGAGTAAAGGAGGGAAGGAAAAACCATTCTGGCAACATTTCAGGGAGAAAGGAAATCATGAATTATGCACTCTACTTTGTCCTATGTCATTTTAACCACCAGCTTTCACACAGTTTAAATCCCAACTTGAAATTAAGATGTGCCACCCCAATGAGAGGAAAGAACTGATAGCATTTCTATCTGTATAACACAGTCAAAAAGGCTACATTCCATTACTGTGCTTGAAACAGGAAAGTAACAGAGGCAAGTAACAGCCACTCTCTAACTTTTAAGGGCACCATCTGGAAAGAGAAAAGCTACTGTAGTTCAAAGTATCACACTGCTCTCGCTTCCACTGAGTTGAAAAGTTCAGCTCAACCTTCACACAGCCTGTACTCACTCACCCAGCCAGATTTTACTTAGATGGATCTAGGTAGCAGCTTACAGGTGCCTCCAAAGGAACTGTGCTTGCTGAGGCTCAATGTATGGGGCAGTCACAGGAAAGAAGCCTTCTGTTATAAGCCAGCCCTGAAACTTTCCTGCACTGTCCCTGCAGTTTTGAAGTGACTCAGCAATTAGAT